>JAQQZZ010144989.1:0-12914 GCA_030265115.1 Mopalia vespertina | reverse complement strand
TCTGTGATCAGTGCTCTAACGAAATGTTCATTTTTCGACCCCATCTATCTTTAAAGGTTTGTCATATTGGTTGTACAGATTTTATTGAAATGAAATTTTTTTACAGATGTTGTGAAAGGATTTCTCAAAAGTATAACACCAATCCTAAACTTCTGCATTGTTTAGTTTTTCTTTAATGTCGTTGCAAACAGGTGGTATCGTTTCTTTTGGGCACTAGTTTATATGTACACGCTTATTTGTCTCAATGAGCTGTGCAAGCTTCAACGACAGAATAAAGACGACTAACTATTTGGCCATGCAGACATTGAGCATTGTTCACACTTACCAAACCACGTGTAGGCACACTCACCGGGTGCTTGCCATGCAACTGTAGGAATTCCAAACATCAACCGGCTCAAACCCGCTAGAGAACAGAAGATTAGGTCTAAAAACATTTCACTGTAGCTTGGCTTATTCCCCTTTGTGTATACGTGATTTGTGAATCCGGCTGTTAGACGTACTCTCTTGGACATCACTCAGAAATGTGCGCATGCTTGTGATCATAATTGCTACCAAATAGTTTCCAAATCTTAACATTTAAAAAAAAAACGTAACGGGCTGATAAAAAAAATCTAACTTGCTAAAAGTTTGACCTTTTGTTCTGACATTGATATTCAACTTATACGATGAAATTATACGATGAGCCCAGTGGTACTAGAAAACAGTCAAATGAGTATAGCAGTCATTAATTGACTTGAAAAAGTTGAGACAGTAGACCATCATAGCTATTAATAAAACAATGTCTGGAATGATGTTGCGATAGACCAGAAGATTGACAACCAGTGTTGACCTAAAATGCGTATCTTATTGTCGTCTGTCTATCTTTTTTATAAATTAAGCTCCAGTTAAGCTTTAAATTAATACAAAGCAGAATATATGAATGTATTTATGTCATCAATTTCTAAACATACGAAGTTCTTTCTTTTTAGTACATAATGATTCTCAAAGTCCATCTGAATGTTATTTCTGACTCGTTATAAAATGATGCCACACAGTCACTAACCCATGAAATATCTAATCTTGTACAAGCATTTCCACACATTGATCGGAAACGGAACACAATACACCCAGACTGTTTCTGATCATTTTGTTTACCGATAGGGATATCTTCGAATCAATGGTTGTTGCGACAGATGCTACAACTACGTAAAAATATATAGTTACACTGTGTAAATACGACACAAATCCGGTCTAGACTCTCGTATAGCAGGACGTTTCCTGAAAACACAGGTATTGGATTTGATTATACATTTACTTTTAGAAATCGTATCCTGGATTAATGTTTGATTTATGTGATAGAGCAATATATAGAATCAGACTACGTTTTAGCGAAGTAATGAGACATGATTATTATTATTTATGTATTAATGTTGCAAGTAGATGAAGTAACAATCTTGTTATGGCCACGCCGTTAAACGTGTCGTCGGTAGATTTGAAACGGAGTTCATTATGTTGTTTTATTAAACTGCACTATTAAGTGATTGTTTCAAAGGGACTTTAGTTGCGATGTAGCCATTTCAGTTGTTACCACATCGGATGCGAGCTGATGAACTCAGATCATTCATACCTTTTGCATGACATCACGCCATATTCTCAACAGAATTGTCAAATCGCTAACTGCACCATGTATACAGAAGGGAAAGCAATCCCCACTTCCTTACCATTTGATATGCGCATGCGCGTGCAGATCGCATCCTTCTCGCGCATTCCATCAATTACATCTTGTACAATGACGTCATATCGCGGGACATAAATACAGTTATACACCATATTGTTACATGTTGTGACATATAAAGATGACGTCATATATCATGATGTGATTAGTCACAAGATATGTATGACGTTATCTGCGACGTACAATGTTTTTATTCAGATGCTTTATGAGTAAGTGAATGAACGTAAGTTGTTTAATCCTATTTTTGTGAACTCAAACTGTTTGAGTATTCACCAGTGGGATCCGCACATACATTTCGGAAACCTTTAACTTTGATAAAAATTTGTGTTTAGAGTCAGTCTGAACTCTATAGCTCAGACGGTAGATTGTTGGGCCTGTAACCCAAAGGTCCCGGGGTTGAATCCCGGTGGAGGCAAGTAAGTTTTTTCTGTTCATATATATTTATATATAAAATATATACTTTGGGTATGTATAAATATGTCTATATACACAGATATATGTTTAGTTATGCACACATACAGATGTAGTGAGATGAACGCAGGTTGATATAGGTGTACAAATATATTGTATAACTACATCAGCCTTTAAGGGAGCACAGCTATCAATGAAAGACATTTGGAGAGGGATTGTTACCATTTCATGAGGTGTTGAAAAATTATGAATTTGTTTCAATCAAAATCATTGAAATTTATCTGTTTTAAGGACTAAATAACTCAGCATAACTTGTCAGCATATAGGCTAAGGAAAGCATGGACAATGGAAATATTCTTCCACCACTATACAGTTATGCCAAAAATTACCCCTTACAACAGCACATCAACAAGTCCATTACAGTAGAACTGAAACTATTTACAACGATTATATCATTAACAGAGTAGTCAAAATGGTCAAACATGCGTCTCTTAGCACCATAATGGATATCCACCCAAAACAGTGATTACCACTAAATTCCCAATGGTTTGCATACAACAGTGTCATTCCACTCAGTTAGGACAAGTTGGCAGATTTCAACAGCGACTACTCAATCGGCACCAATGGGGAATATAAAAACTGCTTTTCTGTTCCTTTGTGTTATACTCGTTGTGCTCTGTTGGACCTTTACGCAAAATGACCAGTGGTTTTACCCAACAGTTAGGGATGTTCTGCCGCATTCCTTAATACCAGAAGACTTCCTTGGAACTGCACTATATTCAAAAGCAGACCTATCAACTGACAATGCATTTGCTAAAGTGAACAAGAAGTCACTCAGACCTGGACATTTTTTCCATGTTATTCGTTGGGATCGTTTGGTGAAGAATGTAGATTGTCTAGCACTTATTCATGGTGATAAAGGCGAACAAAAGAAAACCGCAGATATTCTTAAAAAGGAAACGAGGATTACAAAACAAGCCATTTATTATAAAGTCATAACAAAAAGGTGCGAACATTTAAAGTATTCTTCAGGTTACATTACATTACCTGTCAACGCGGTGGAAGAAAACTTTCCATTAGCATTTAGTCTTCTTATGTATAAAGATATAGAGCAAGCGGAACGTCTGCTAAGAGCAATTTATAGACCACAGAATGTTTATTGTATTCACATTGATATCAAAGCAGACCCGGAAATTCACAATGGTATGAAAGCAATAACTCAGTGTCTGGATAATGTATACATATTGCCGGATTCATCGGACGTCAAATGGGGTACTTTTACTGTACTAGAACCAGAATTGAAGTGCATGAAACTGCTGTGGGCAAAAAAAAAATGGAAGTATTTTATAAATCTGACTGGTCAGGAATTTCCGTTGAAAACTAATTTGGAACTGGTTCGGATTTTGCAAGCTTATAATGGCGCCAACAATATGGAAGGAACACATAAAAGGTAAGGTTTGTTTTTTGACAAGATATAATTCAATATGCAGCTGACACATTGTGTGAAAATACACAATGACCTACTCATATAACCCTTATTAAATTAGCAATTCTTTTTATGAAATTGTTTCTTGTTGAATTCCGATGCTTCTATCTAAGTGACATTCTAGTGTCAGTATGGTAAAGGTTTTTTGAGGGGAGGGGATATATATGTATATATTTTTAAAAAATGAATCACACTAGCACAGTATGTCAATATATTAAAGTCGATGAATTATCTCTTGTTTCATTTTCATAAAACAATGATCTGTTCTATCAACTGCCAAGCTGCAAGTTTTATTTGAGGAGATGCGATGTTATTAGCCAAGCAATGGTTGTACACTCAGTTCATATATCCACGTCGTGTGGATTCGACGCTTCAGAAGATTTTTCTTATATGATTCAACATAATTATTGATGTGTTTTTTTAAAAAAAACATCTATGATCAGAATTAATGGTTATCTCCTTGGCTATCTATAAGTTTCATGAACTGTGATCGGTCTTATCTAACAAGTGCCGATATGAAAAAATTTATTGACTAGACATGGCGTTATTAACCAAGGAATGTAGATTCGAGTCGCCGTCTCTCTGGATAGGATACTCATAGCATCTTCACATTAAGTTCCGTTCGGTAGCTTTTCGTGATGAAACGATCAGTTCAGACTTCATGTTTCCAGTAATCGTCTGCTCGAGTTGTCGTATTTAGAAATGCAGGAATCTTATTTTCCAGAAGAACAGAAAACGTAAAATGCAATGCTTGTGTATATGTGGTTATTTAATAGTGTAGACTAGGGTACATCCTACCTATATACGTCAACTACTGCCTAGCACAGCAGTAACCAATCAAGAAACCAGTGTTTAGATTGATTAGCTGATATACACTTTTATGTCATAAATGAAGACTATTTTATTCTACAACTTGCAAATGGCGGATGCACAGTTAGAAAAAAACCCATGGTAGGCACATAGCTGACTTGCATTTTACAATCTCAGCTTATATCAGTTACAACAATGAGCCTTGGCATCCGCCGAGGTGTTCGTGTAATCACTATAAAAATCATGATAGGAGTTTATCATTTTCCTCGTTTTCAATCTGTCTTTCGATCCATTCAAACTTCCGTGCACATAAACTAAAACAGTGTATACCGATCAGGGTTCGGGGTGTTTGGACTCAAATGTCTTTGTAATGCTTTGTTAATGAGTCAGGAATTGCTAGATTTTGACTGAAATTAAAACTAATCTAGCTCAGTTCAATAAATACTACATTTCTCCTAGTACTGTGTTTTGTTAAGCAGGTGCTGATCACGCTTTACAGCTTTACACTCAGCCAGTTGTGCATAAAGTAATACGCGCGTCTCGTTTTTATCTGATTAAAATTACTACAAAATATACATTTTAGGGATAAATATAATCTCTAATTCTTTACCAGGACAGCCAATTGATGAAACCCGGGTAGAGCTTTTCCGTTATTACTCGCTGGAGGAATGAATGGAAATTACTACTATCGTGTCTCAACTTTCAGTGTAATACAGCTATGTGATATTTGTATCATGTCTCCACACTCGGGATACAGATTTACCACGCTCTGATTGGTCACTTTTGGTTCATTGATACGATTTAATCAATGCAAAGCTACAACCTACACAGCCTACTCTAATTTTACAACTTGCTTATGGCGTCTGTACTTTTAAAAACAACCATGACTGACCTGCAGTTTATCCTTGATTTCCTAAAATGTTTTCTGAAAGTTTTATTTTACATTTTTATAAGACTTTTCAAGGTGGGATAGACAAAAAAATCCACTGGGATCTTTCCAATCAAAATTAAAAAAAAAATGAGGCACGTTTTACCAGTTCAAGGACGATTCTACTCGGTCAACTAATTTATTGAGTCTTATCGTTATTGCACTTCGAGAAATAAACGATGAAAAGTGCAGTCTATTTTTTCTGTTGACATTTACTCATTTTGCAATATTTTTAGAAATAATATTTGGATTTTCACCACATTCACATATAGGTAATCCTTAGTATTAAAGCTTTCCAAAAAGAAATACATATTTATGGTACAGATTTATATTCTTCTTCCTAAGAGACTAAATAAAACGGGTGTTCTAAAAGTCGACCAAGGAGTCCAGCAAGACCGTAACAAAAATCAGATAATACTGGTAGTAACGGTCTACTCTTCTCGTTCAATGTTGATCAGCAATCGGTGAAGATTTTAAATGACAGTCTTATTAATTTTAACAATAAAACCTGTCAAATAAGGTGTTAAATGATGCATTCTTATCAATTCTCCCCTAAACACAAGTGAGAAACTTGTTTTAGTGTCATTTCCAAGTTGGGACCATGCCATTATAAACAAGATTATATGGATTTTCAACATATTGATTTATTGACAGGCAACATTTCTGTGTAAATACTTGCACTGTTTTCATCCCAATTACCTTAAAAGGCTGCTAGTATATGAACTGAAAATTTATTGGACAAAAATTAAATAGTTAAAAATCCCTAAAATTGTGTTTGATATGGTGCCAATCAAAAATGCATGAACAATGAAGCTCTCCTGATAAATACAATTTCTTACCAGAACCTAGAATTATTCACCGACGAACTCTGGTTCAATTCAGCAGAAACACCAGCCTGGAACAATTCCAAACGTCACACCCATAATACAGTCAAAATTCAAGTACCAATCATTTATCAGAGCCAGTCTGGTCTTAGAAGACATATTCATTGGTTCCGACAATATAACTGTCAAAACTTATTTTGACGTGAGGACGGGATTTTTTAATTATGTGTACAATTTTAGGTCAAGGGTAGTCCGTTGGAAACATGTTGGACCTGCCCCGCACGGAATACAGCCAACCCAGGGATCTGTCCATATCGTGGCTTCACGGGGTTACGTTGACTATGTTCTACACAGTCCAATAGCTCAAGACTTGCTTCGTTGGGTAAAAGGCACCTGGATTCCAGATGAAACATTTTTCTCTTCCTTGAATCACAATCCTCATTTAGGTGTTCCGGGCTCATATCCAGGTAAAGTATTGTTCTAATACATTGCAATATGAAACTGGGACTCCACCATGGTCCGAGTATTTGTTGTTAGCGAGCGCTTACTAATCCTACTTCGATGTACCGTTCACGGAATCGATTCCGTCTGTCGATTATCAGGTATATGATGTATATGAGTGCGTCACACGATGTGGCTCCGGCAATCGCTGAGGAGGATTTTACTCGGTTTTCTCTCACAAGGCACAGTGTGAAGTGGACAATCCGTCGTAATATAAGTGAAACTCCAATCACACAAACAAACAAACCCCGCGATGCTTAAAATTGTTGCTCACTGGACTACATTTAATACGTACTTTACAAAAACCTCTGTAATGTAAATCTTATTACACAACGTCATGACACATTTGACATTTGTGTAAAGTGACGAAACGAATCCTGGATTATCTATTGAACAACAACCCAGCAACTAGTGGTTATTGTGAGGTTTGTATATGTATAAATGAGCATAACCGTATACGGACAGATGTTTTTATATGACTGTTATTGCGTATGTCATATTTTGTAAATCTAACAGTGTATTTTGAAAAACGTTCAGCTTAAAGCAGGCCGCTTACTATTCACTTATGTTTAAATTATTTGTACATATACAAGCCGAAAAAGATCTTGTTCAATCGGAAACTTTGAAATTGAGTTTCTTTAAGATAGGCAAGATGAACACAATTTTCATGACGGACGATATCTATGCCAGGACTTTATCGCAACTAGTTTGCGTAATTGTTATAACTGTACAAAATAGTCAGGCACATGTCTTCTCATCCGGTTTACGATTTATTAACGAATGTACTGGCTGCTTTATAACTCTTTGTTCAAATTTATTGATACAGGTGAACCTGAAACTAGCCTGACAGATTATCTGTTCCTCACCAGATACAAAGTATGGCAAAAAGGGTTATTTAAATTGGACTGTCATGGAAAATACTCCCGGGAAATTTGTATTTTTGGAATGGAAGATTTACCTACACTCATCGCCGTTCCACACTTATTTGTCAACAAGTTCCATTGGGGCTATCAGCATTACGTCAGAGATTGTCTGGAAGAATGGCATTTCAATAAAACAAGGGAGGAACTGATACATCCGTCCAGCCTCAATCTGACTTTTTATGAAGAGTTATCGTTCGTTAAATTAGCCAAGCGACACGGAAATATAACAGTCACTTGATCTGTTCTGCAGAATGCATGGGATGTTTGATGGGATCTTTTTTCCCGCCAGAAACGCAGGCCTCATTTCGTTGAAAGAATTTAACAACACAGACAGATATAATTGAGATGTTTGGCTTTACCTGGCCCCATTTCCCAACACATGTTGATCTTCTCGTTAGGAGGTGGAAATACTCACACAATCCTTTGGCTGATTCTGATTCCTTGTCTTTTTCTTCTAATTAATATTCGTATCATAACTGATCATGCCTACACAAAGATAACGAATGATGGTGCTACGAGTAACTATTTAAATATGAGTTTTGCTTCCTGGATAATTATTTAAGAAATGATGCTCAAGCGATTGACGTCTATTGCGAATTTAAGGACAGTTGAGGTGGACGAGGTTATTTTAGGGCGAAGGCGTTAATTATTTACTAATAAATTGCAAACAGTTGATGTACAATGCGTTGCACCTCATCGCTACCTTTTCTTAAGCCATTGCAAATGGTTTGCTGACAAAAGCGTACGCATCAATTTGATTCCTAACACACTTTTTGTTAGTAACATGTAGTTCTACAAAGTTATAATAATAACAATAATAAATCCTATATTTCGATAGGGTATACATATTTAGCACAAAATGCTAGTTTTCAATATGGCCCTATATAAACGTCTGTACAAATGAAAAGATTTTAAATAAATCAATACCAAGAAGTAACCGTGTTATCAAAACGATCCAGTAAAGATAGGTACGCTCATTAACCAGACTCTCTTTACTGTAGAGAAAGGCATTTTTGTTGGCCTCCACCGGAATTCAAACCGTTATTAATATATACAAATACTTTTGCATTAGCCCAGTGACAAAAGGCGACGGTTGTGCCGCGGATGCCTGCGAAGGAAATCTATTAAGTCATGTAATTTAGGACATTTCAGACTGCCGTTTTAAATCGTATCTTAAGCCGCGGCCGTTTAACTGGCTGTATGAAAAGCCACAATCAAAGTCTGTATTACGATTAAGACTGGAACTGCTTAATAGAGGATTTGAATTGCATGTTAACTTGTTTTCCAATCATCGACAAACGTGTAAAAGAACAGTTTGTTAACAGCCGCTGATAAGTGCACTTAAATACAGTCCGACCAAGCCGAGTGATAGTTTCAGTGCATCAGCTATTGCTACATTGCTTAAGAGATATGATTATCATATTTTTCATCTCATTTAAGTTAAGTGCTTTTCAAGCCCCCAAAAAGCAACGTTTTCAAAGTGTTCTGAGATTCTGGTCTGAGTAGTTCGTGTATAATGCCAATTAGACGATTCTTTAAAGTGTAAGTAAGAGAGAGAACTGATTATATTGGCTGTTAACAGAAAAAAATAATGTGTGTAGATAGCTTACATAATTGCGAGTCAAACTGAAAGCCCTTGTATCTTGAACTTTACTTGCCATATCGTTTCTTTCTCAACAAAATTGTCTATTATTCAATAAATGTTATGGCTGTTCGCAACAAAGACAGTATGGTTCTCTATCAGTTATTGTAACCGTCCGTGGCTGAAGCGTGGTGTGCAAATATACATAAGAAGGAACACACCTCAGAGGAATTAATGAGACAACTAAAATCGTTTTGGAAATGTTATTCCGATTCCTTCTCTGCACAGAATGGCTTTGCAAGAGTCCATCTCAAAGACAACAACACCGTATACTTTAAATAAATGACTAGATTCATTATCCGATAACAAACGTGTGGTGTTATTTTCAATGTTCAAAGGGGTTATCCCTGGCTACATTCCAGGGTGCGGTTGTTTATCTAGCAACATTTCAGTAATGAAAATATAAGACATGGCCGCTCCACTTAAAATTTTGTTTTCTAAATTGTATAAAGCTTACAGCACAAATAGTGAATTGGTTGGCGCGAACATCGTTAAAAACATGTCTGCTCTACAATCGCTAGAAGTGAATGGCATTAAAATGTCAGGAAACATGTTTTGTTTTTTTTAATGTTTTCCATCTCAGTGTGGTCTGACAGAGTTGTCATGATAGCACTTGGTGCCAGGGGAGGTAATTTCCTATTTCTGAAGGGCTGGTTGTAGTTGTCTTATACCTGGGGAGGATTTTAGAACAGTCATTTACGGAGCAAGGTGGAATGCCTCTTATTTGTCGTGTTTGTCTGATCAGAATGGTTTAACCCACTCCGGCGGGTTTAATTAGCCCGACTATGACCTCCTCACCTCCTCAATACTAACTGCGCCTGCCGCAGGCTTGGGTTTTGGCTCGATGTCAAAATTACAACAGCCGCCATGGCTACCTAAAACCCACCGCAACGGATTAAATCCCAAAACACAGAATGTTTACAAATTAATGAATATTTGTTGAATGTCTGATATGAAAAGTCATGAAAATTATGCCATACTGTTGTTACCACCACGACAAACCCGAGAATCGAAATTTCTGTCCTCTGTTTTTTCGTCTGCACCATGACCCTATCTGTCTTTCGTTGACAGTGACAATCGTGGAGGTTCCAACCACACGCTGGGTTTACTAAGTGACATTTGTGGACGATCCAATCATACGTTGGATTTTTACTCTTTGTTTTTTTTTTACAGAAGTTCGTAATTTGGTCAAACTGTTCCCGCCTTTCCATCTTATACAGAGAAAAACAAATTAAAGTCTCTATTATAAGTTTATTTGTACTGTTTTAATATCATAGTGAGTATATCAGTCTGCTACTACGTGCGCATGTGTCTGATAGGTTAACTTGTCCGTGTCAATTCTCTTTGAGATTTTGGCACATTTAGTCCATGTATATAGGTTGCCAGGTATCCCAAATTCCGTAGAGCTTTTTTCCTTGCTGTATCACTTCACGTGACGAATATCCATAACACAGGCCCGTGGACTTGTAGAAACTGAAGACCGCACAAGGAGAGAGAGCAGCGATACATTGTCTAGCACACTGGGTAGATACATAAGCTCTTGATACCAACTTAGGCTTCGCCAAGAGTTTATACCCTGATAATTCCGGCAGACGTCCCAGAACTGCAAAATTGTGCAATGATTGGATTTAAATGAATGTTTTCTATACACAAACTAAAGGATAACAATAGTAAATAAATAGATACCAATGTTTCTCGAACTTCTTATTAACGCTAATGGTAAAAGTCTGAAAACGTGGTATGCAAATGTCTCTTTCGTAAAAGTACAATATATCAGACTTGGAGAAGTTAAAAGGAGATGTGTAAACTAAAACATCGTTTTTTAAGCCACACCAAGATCCCCTTTGACACTATATGCAACACACATTTTCCAAAAGATTTGATCCTTTTTCAAAATCACGTGTAGAACTACTTTACATCTACTTGATTTACAAGACACATAACGCCTCGTCACTGGCAACAAGCATGCAGAGATAGGAAGATCTGAAGACGTAACCCAAACACCTCACAACAGATCAACAGATCGACCGGACGGGTTTCAACCTGTAAAATTTTCGGAACAAGAATCTGTTCAAACTAAGAAAGTGTTATGCCAACATGACGAACATACTGTTAAAACTCTACCCGTCAAAACTATATCATTTTCGCTTACGCGATACCGTTCAAGTAAACCAGACGTCAACCTCCATCAATTGAGAATGTGATACATCGTGTCAAATTATATAATTCTGATTGGTTGAAATCATGTCACGTGACATTACAAAACACACGATGCTGCATGATTTGTGTTTATGCCGTGCAATAATAGCAGTGCTCACTTGAAAACGTTCTCCAGTAAACCAGACGTCTACCCCCATCGCGCGGATATGTTCTCCAGTAAACCAGACGTCTACCCCCATCGCGCGGATATGTTCTCCAGTAAAGCAGATGTCTACCCCCATCGCGCGGATATGTTCTCTTGTAAAACAGAAGCCGGTCCTGTTTCATAGGGTCTATTTCAGTACTGGTTACCACTGATAAAATCGGGCCAAACACTGGAACGGATGCAATTCTCGACAATTGATGTACAACATGAATACTCTTAAACACAGTTCAGTCATCTATCATACAGGTCACTTTTAAGTATGCTGATTGTTTGTTTTATAAGGGGTTTAACGCCGTACAAACGCATAGTTCACTCGAAATCACAGCACTCGCAACAAACACAGACAAAGCAGACCAAGTACAGTACTGTTACAGGACGTGACACAAACACATCACTAACAAAAAACAGATCAACTTCAATTTGCTACTCAGTTTTGAGAGCTCTGTCAACAAGAGGCTGTTGGTATAACGACAATTGCTCTGTTAACGTGAACACATTTACAAAACATATAAATTGCTCCAAAAGTTTCTCGAGGTTGGTATTTTGCTCAGATTTTAGTCAAATTCGAATTCAGGAGAAGGAGATTGTTTATTTGTTTCACTTGTGATTAGTACAACGACGACCATGCATTAGCAGATTCTACCGGTAAACCGAAAGGAAACAACAACGGTCTCTGAACCCGATAGTAAAACCGCTGTGCTTTCGTTATTTTGGGATCCCAGACGGGTCTCAACCTATAAAGTTGTCTGAGCTAGAATGTGTTCAAACTAAAAAAGTGTAATGTCAAAATAACAAAAAACACTGTTAATCTTCACATTCTAAAAGACACAAAAATTATTTCAGTACACCCACTGTTTAATCCGAACAGACGACGCAGGTCCTGCTCTATACGCGTTTCATAATTTCCATTCAACAGTGCAAAATATAAGCGAGTGTTTGTTGGTTTGATCGAGGTTTATTTCACTCTTTTGACGGCGTGCCAGCACAATGGGCGAAGGCATCTACGTCACTGGCGACAAACAATGACAAATCATGACAATCACAAAATGCATTATGAAAACATTTCAAACAAAACTGTTTAGTGTCGTGAGAGAAACAGCGATCAGAGTGAGCCACGCGAGTTATAGGACAAGACCACCCAAAAACCGTGTTTTCTAAGTTAACATTTTTCTGTCAAATGCTATACAAAAATTCTGATGTTCCTAACCCGATCATAACTCTAGTTATTATCCATTAAGAGGAACACTGGAACCACTTGAATCATCAAATCCTGTGTACAGCAGACTTCACTGATCTATCATTGGATAGTT
>JAQQZZ010144978.1:0-12915 GCA_030265115.1 Mopalia vespertina | reverse complement strand
AGTAATAAATAACAGTATAACTGTAAAACTAAATTATGACAGGTGGCGAAAATCTTAAATTTAGCATTTTGACTTAAATCAGAAAATGCTTTGTGGAATCGGGCCCTGGTCACATTTGGGAGACCCACACATCTGAGCCTTGTCCTGTTGTACACAAATGCATTTCCAATGCACTATGAATCATGAAGGTATATAGAGGACGTCAGCAACAGACATAAATATAAATATAAATATGTGACCCACACTTTGGAGCCTCATACCTAAAATAAAGTACAGGCTTTAAACACATTATGTTGGCCACCCACTTGAACCTATTTATTATTTACAAAACCATTAATACAAATAGACTGTATATGAAGCAATAGTCACAGGATAAATAAATTTAAGAGGATATTTCAGTCCTATACACACAATTTGCACTTTCAAATGCATGTGCATGCATATAACTTATTAAACCGTGTGTTGTTTCACAGGAACACCAACCCACCCTTCAGAGCCTCAATCAAATAATACACACATTTCCTTAACAGTACATTAATAGGTATGTAACCCACTTGAGCCTCTGCTCTGCTTCACAAAGTCAATGGAGTGGGTCAACTTCTCGAGACTGACAATAGGGGTATCAATAGCGCCTTCACACTCGACGACTATCCTGAGCTTGGCCATGAATCTCGTAACCAAGGTAAACAGTCGTGTAAACTACCATTGATTACAAGTGACAACTCAGGTGCGCTAGTCAAAGGGCCTTAACTTAAACTCGTCTGAGCAGGTACATATGTGTTATACCTGTACAAGCAGAATAGGGAACATCAGATTAACACCTAACTTTAGGATACGAACATTGAACAGGTAATTGGATTACGTTTGCTAATCTCTCTTTATTAATATGATTTCTATTGACATGTGGCTTTGAGTTAAAACAAACACTTTATACATGCACCTGTTAAAATAAGTGAAAGTTGTTGGCAGTTTCAGTGTTTACACCTCATGGTTATATAAGTATGCACCCCAGGTAAATCAAGCAACCTTACAACCATCGTTTCAGTGAAATCACATGTCTAGGGAAACAATTTTGAGAATGATGTATGGGCCTTACCTAGATTTTGGAAAGAACTTTGTTATTTTACATGTTGGGTTATTGAGAAATTAGAATTGCTATCCAGGAGTGAGTATATGCACATGAATATGCTTAATACAGATTGCCAGCAAAATTAATGTGAAAGTTTTTTTTTTCTCAATTTTATTTTCTGTGACAGGTGTATACAGTGTCTTAGCTAGGATTGGAAATTTGACTGTTAAAACGTTATCAATAAAGATTTTATTTTAAAGCAATTTTGCTTTTTTCTTTTTCACAAAAGCATATTTATGTATTTAAATAATCAGTAAACCAGGGGAAAATGCAAATGTTAGGTTATCTCAAAAAATTTTAGAGGACCGATTTTAAGGTTATGCTGGAAAAGACAGCACAGGCCAGAAGACTATGAGTGTATATATTTTAATACATATGTATTACATATCATGTAGGTAAAGGAATGCAGTTTAAAATGAAAGTTATATGACTAAGTTTATTGTGACACATTTATGGTTTGGGTGATATATCCTCTTCAAGAACAGGCTGAATATATGAAAGGGGATCTTAATTTGTCATAATTTAACATTCATTTGTTTCAGACATAAACTATAGTCAGACATAATGGCCAGCGAAGAACAAGAAATGCAACAGCAGTCTGATGAGGTTGTCACTGAAGAGAGTAAAGTGGACGTGCCTGAAGAGAATGCAGTGGATGTGTCTGAAGAGAGTAAAGTGGACGTGCCTGAAGAGAATGCAGTGGATGTGTCTGAAGAGAGTGCAGTGGACGTGCCTGAAGAGAATGCAGTGGATGTGTCTGAAGAGAGTAAAGTGGACGTGCCTGAAGAGAGTGCAGTGGACGTGCCTGACACGTTATACCACGCTGTCAAGGGAAACAACTACGACGCTGTGCAAAGACTGCTAATAGATGGAGAGGATGTAATGATGAGGGGAATGGATGGAAAAACATTGCTTCACTTAGCAGTCAGCGTTAATGCAGATCCAAAAATCTTCATCGCCCTGTTAGAAAAACTTGATGAATACGTATTGAGTCGGCGAGATGAGAATGGTGATTCTGTTTTGGAAATGATTTACAGAAATGACTATGCTCAGGAAGCTGAAGACGCCCTTAAAGAGAGAGTTTTAAATAGGATCATGTTGAGCGGAGATGAGGGGATGATCAAATCTCTGGTAACCTCGGGATGGACTATGTTCTGGAGTTTTGATGACCTGAAGGAGTCCGAACAACTTGAAGGTTGTAAGGAATCTATCGAACGACTTTCCACCTTTAAGGTAGGCCTGAAAGAGAAGAATTATCATCGATTCTTTGATTGACTGGTGTTTTCCACAGTTCTGTGGAGTCACTGGATAAAATGTCAAATTTCTCACAAACACAAAATGTGAAATCACAAATTTTCTTCAAACCCTACAAAAGGCACATGGACTATTTTCAAATTTCTTCCGAAGACATGGGATTAACTGGTAAATCTTTCTTTCTGATTTTTACCAGCCACTGCCTTAAAAAAAATGAATCTCTCAAGAAACAGTGAAACAGAATTTCTTTTGCAATAAACAATTTATACTTCTCACATCCAGGTACTACACATGCAGGCAGAATTCTCAGAGTTAGAAATGAGATATTCATACGTTAAACATTCCAATAGCATACGATATGTTGTGGGTCACTTGCACCGCGATGCCACTTTCGGTTTGTTATATTTTAATTACTGACTTAATTTTAATTAGTTCCTTGATCGGAGGGCTGTTGTAACTAAAATGGTATCTAAAAACGACCAAAACCCACTGTAAAACCGCATGTCTTCTCCTTTAAAGGCAAGGAGTTTCTTTGAGGTCCTCAGGGTTTTGAATCAATGGCTTATTTCAATCACTGACTGGAAGATATAATTTTTGTTGTTTTTACATTATTCAGGACAAGATTGACTTAGTCCATAAAGGTATACAAGACGACGATAGAACAATTCTGGACCTAATGAAGGAGGATGAAGAGCTGTGCATCGCATGCGATAGAACAGGTTTACCTCCTGTAATCAAAGCCTTCGTTTTGGGAAAATACGAGCTTGTTGAAGAGATTGTTAAACAGTTTCCATTTTGCTTGGATGCCACGGACAATGTAAGTTTGGTTTAGTCTTTTGTTGAACTTAATTTTATTACATGTACATCTATTTACTAACATGTACATGTATTGTTTGTTTGATTGGGTATCACGTCTTACTCAAGGGTATTTCACTTTATATATGACGACGTGCCAGCCCAATGAGTGAAATAAACCACCCTTGACACCACTGGCAACAAACAAATACAAGACAGGACAAATACAGGACAATAACAGGACGCAATACAGACACCACAAACAAATCGGCTTCCTGTTCCCCTTTAGCTCTGAGAGCACCAGGGCAACATGAAGCTCCCTCCAACCACCCGCAGAACATGTACATGTAACATTGTAAAACACAGTTACAGGACTGTGCTGTAGGGGAGAACGAACCAAACACGGTCTTCCAATGGTTATGCAAACTTGTTTTAGGGGGACCCATTTATAAGTTTCCCAAATTGTTTTCAGTGTTCGTTTAAATTTGTATTTTGCTATTGATTTTGACAAATTTTTAACAATCTGATCACTGAAATTGTATTATAGAGGAATTTGTTTAATATTTATTAAATGCACATTTATCTAAGCTTATTTAAAAAATCAGCAAAGCAGCGACAAATGCATAAGGTTATCTCGCATAATTCTAGAGGACCGATTTTAAGGTAATGCCAGAAAAGATTACAGCACAGGCTTGCAGTTATAATGATTTTCTGTAAATAATCTTAAAATGTGAAGTGTTTGTTGTTTGTCATATTTCCATTCCCAATGTGTATTAAGTTAACCGACTGATTTTGATGTATTTTAAAACAGCTGGGTAGATCAGCCCTCCACTATGCTGCCGTACATGCAACTCCCAAAGAAGAGGCCATATACAAGCTATTATTGGATACTTGGGGTGAAGATAAAAAAGACAAGGTAAATGTCATTCATTTATTAGGAAATAATGACAATTCACTGGGTCATTCTGCTTGTTAGTTCGATTGTATCAACATGTATTTTGTTGATATAATAGTTAGCAAGGCAAATGGATAACGTTAGAATGGAGTTCATCAGAGTAATGTGTATGATTGCCTTTTCACACTTTTTATTGCGTTACTTGCATTTTCACACATTTTATTGCTTTACTTTCCTTTCACACATCTTATTGCGTTACTTGCCACATACAGGCAGTCAGCCAATGGGCCATCTTAAACATCACGTGATATTTAACCTAGAATAAATGATATTAAAGCCAGTGGTGTATCTTAATGGTTCATCACCACCCAAAAGCATATCATTTATAAGACAGCAATGTACTTTAACAGAATAAACAGAGAAATCATATATAGTCTTTCTCATCAGCTGAGGACATCTGTAGTTAACTACATTCACAAGACAATAAATCTATTCAACTAGATATATATTTTAAACATTTATCCAGTTTAAATTGAAGTGAAGGACCAGAAATGTATTACCAGAATGGGCATATATAGACCAAAGGTTATCCTATAAGCTTCTAAAGTCAGAAAAAACACATTCAGGCATTCCCATGACTAGCGAGCATGAAAATTTGAGGTTTTGAGCAAATTTCAGGATGCTGTATCTCTGAAATGACATGTCATATCAGGCTAATTCTGTATATGTCTTCATTATTCACACAATGGCTTATTTTGGAGTTTCATAAAAATCTGAAAGGGTCAAGCAGGAACTTTTCAGAAAACTTATTGATTTGACATGGAATGACCCAAATGGAATACTTTTACCAAGCATTAGGTGCTGGATACAAAATAAACACTTTGACAGCAGGTGGCGCCACCTAAGATGAAAAAAATCATATATGACATCTGCATCGAGCTCAATCCCATAAGTCATCTAAGCACAAACATAACAAGTTAAGAGTTTGTTCAGTCGGTTGAAAAAGTAATTGAGCAAAACTTGAGAAACCTTTTTAACCTTTGTTTTAGGTAGGAAAAACTGCGGCTGATTATAAGGAGAGCCAAGGGTTGTTGGACTTGTCCAAGGTTAAACAAAGAGTTCTCGAGATACTGAATACTCCACCAGTTACACAGAGGGTCAAAGTACAAAAAGAAGCTGAAGGTCATTCAGAGGTCACAGAAAATAATGAGGATCAAAAGGAAAAGAATACAGAAGATGAAAAAGGTGATCTAAATCAAGATCAAATTATTTTTGCTGGCCGATGGTTTTAATAACATTGATCCTCCTCCCCAAAAATATGTCCAAAGAAAAACGATTTTAAAGTGGAAATTGAATTTAAGTTTAACTTTGACTATTCTAAAATTATTTATTTAAATATTGAATATTTTTACCAAACACAAAAGAATTAGGATGACATATAACCTGAAGGTAGAATCAAATCAAACAAAATAACAACCTTTGACCTTTCAACTATCAGAAGGTGACAAAGCCAAAGAACTGACAGGTCTCTAAGCTTGATAAGAAGCAAAACAATTGATAATGGATTTTAGCTCATATTATTTCTAGAAGCACATGAAACCAACCTAACAGGTCTCTAAGAAATAACAATTCAAACAAAACAATTTCTCTTCTAGAAGCAGATGAAGCAAAAGATCAAGCTTCAAATGAAGAAAATCAATCGGAAGAGCCAGAAGAAATAACGAAAGAAATTCCAAGTCGAGCCATGAAGGCCGGTCCAAGTTCTCATGAGGGACAATATCTGGCATCCACACTTGGCTCAGTTCTGACAAAAGCTTTGGCAGAAATTGCAGAATGCCGGCCATGGGATCCCATAGAATACCTTGCTCACTTCCTATACAAATATCATGCAGATATGGATTACCTTCAGCAGGTAAGTTTTAAACTCACCATGTTTGTTCGTTTGTTTTATTGGAGTTTAACATCGTACTCAAGGATATTTCACTTATATGACGACAAATTGTCTATTTCGACACTGTTCCTTGCTTAAATATGGTGGAAAACCAAGAGGAAACCTCGTAGAAACCACCCCAGTGATTGCCAGAGCCATAAAAAGTTTAATTTTTATAAACTTGTTGACATTGTAGGGCAACAAATAAAGCTAGTTTTAACTTAATCAAAATCTATTTCGATTTCAGCAACAAGATCTTCAAAAGGAAATTCAAGCTGAGAATGAAGAAAGAGAGAAAAGCAGACTCCTGAAAGAGGCAAGAAAAGAGGAAGAAAGACAGATTAAAGAAGAAGAACTGAGAAGACAGAAGGAAGAAGCTGAGGAAGAAGAAAGACAAAGATTAGAACTGGAGGAACAGCAAAGAAAGTCAGTCTCTTAAATAAAAAAATTGTCACTAAATTTATATAAGCCTAGTGATTGTTTTTTTTTAATGTCATGAAAGCTTAGCCAGGAATTAATCCCACAATGCAACAATCATAAAAGGGATATTTAATTTTACAAAACAGAAATTTGATACCTTTTGGAGAGATTAGCCCATTTCTTCAATTAAGGAATGGCTAAGCATATTTTCAATTTGGGACATTGGACTAACCATCAAAGTTAGCAGTTAATTGTTAGCGTCTATAAGAAAACAGACACACTGTATTCTAAATTTCTACGTTACTTCTTCATTTTCATTTCAATCAACCAAGGGCAAAAGAAGCATCCCTGGCACATCCCCCAGATTTGGCTACAGTTAAAGAGGAAGAAAATGGAGAGGTCGAGACTGTAGTTAGAGAAAAGGATACAAATGGACAAACAGAACTACATAGGCTTGCTGGCCAAGAAGGTAAGTGGGCAAGCTTTTTAACATTGTATATGAATTATTGATTGATTGCTGTTTAACACGGTCCCTTAAGGAAGTGAAATTCATTTATATGATGGCGTTGAATTCCAACAATTATTGAAACTAGCACAACCATTAAATGTGAGGTTTTTTTATATACTGTTGGAAAGTTAATCTTCTTCCACTGCTATCAAGTAAAGGCAGTAATGCTACTCTTCAAACAACTTTCCCTTTCATGGTATATTAACATATTTATCAAATTTAGCATAACCAGAAGCAGACCCTCCATGGGGAAACTTCCAACAGCAGTTTACAAAGAACATGTCAATCCATTAAACAAAGCTCTTCTTTTTTAAAGGCTCTGATTTAATGGCTCTGCTAAATGCTGGATACAGTCTGGCTGACAGGGATGCTAAATACAGAACACCACGGGATATCGCCGAGGAAAACGGGCTAGATGACAACGTGGAAATATTTGGTAAAAACATATACTACATTTTTCTCAAGCAGGTATGGCTATGAATGATTTTATATGATGTATGTGTGTCCACGTGTATATCAATACCCACAGAGAAAAAAATAATCTTGAAGATATTTAGAAGTTTTGGCAAATATACAAAATGAGATAATCAAGTTCTCATTCACCAATACTGGGTTAACTAAGAAGGCACCTAGTAAAACACTCCTCAGTCATTGTCAGGTAAACTGCCATGTTATATCTTGCCCAGGTCAAAATGTGGCCTTGATTGGTATTTAATGCCATACTTAAGATTATTTCACTCATACTGCCAGTAAAATGGGCGAAGGAAATCTCTGGCAACAAACAATACAGGCCTGTGCTGTAATCATTTCCGGCATAATCTTAAAATTGGCCCTAAAATTTTTTTTAATGTAATATAACATTTGCATTTGCTGCTGCTTGACTGATTTTTAAATCCATAAGAGTATTTGTGAAAAATAATGCAAATTGCAAACAAACTTCCTTGATGATCAGATTGAAAAAATTGGTTAAAATCAGTAGCAAGACCCCGTTCAGTCTGTTCTCCCCAATAGCACAGGCCTGCAAAGACAACACAGGACAAAACCAGGACAATCACAGAATGCAATACAAAGACAACACAAACAGATCAACTTATGTTGCCCCAGGGCTCCACGGGCATTAGGGCAACAGGAAGCTGCTTCTTAACCATCCATAGATGGTTCACAGTGCGGTACACATCTGACAGAGCCTCAGCACGGCCCCTCATTTACTACTTCTTAGAGATACGTAAAAGAACAGAGCTGCATACAAGTTAATGTATGTGAAGTATTCAAATGTGTTCGCTGTTATTTCAGATAGTTACCTGACAGACATGATTGAAGGGGAGAAGTTAGAAGGGCTACAGAAACTGATGTTAGAGGGCTATGATAAATTCTCCAGTGTTTTAGAAAAAGTTAGCACAGACGGCTTACCAGAAAACGTCACAACTTTTATCAGTGGTATTCCAGAATTCCAGGTATGACATTGACTGCAACTGTGCCCAGATTGTTTTGACTGATATTTAATTTTGCACTCAAGTTTACATTTGATAGAAATATAATAGCCACCAGAGACCAGAGTCCGAATCCTGGTGGATGCAAGCTAAACATTCTTTCTCTACATTAAAAATATAATATTTGCCTTTTTTGAAGACGTTTTGTGGTAAACCTCTGTAGCTCAGTCAGTTAGAGCGCTGGCCCTAGTTCAAATCCCAGTGGAGGCAAGCAAAACTGTCTTTCTCTACAATTTAACTATATTTAGTGTTTTGGCTTTTATTAAAAATTCATACCAGTGTACACTCCATATAGCTATGACTTTGGTGCCAACTTACCTAACTGTTTAAAATAAGCAATAATGCATTCTAGCATATAAACATAAATGCATGTACCGTACATTCTCTAATATTTGGCACACTATAATTATCAGACAGTCTCCTAGGGGTGACTGAGAGGAAATAACTGAATAGACCTTTATCGATGTAAAACAACTACACATTTTGTCCCTAACACATTAAAGACAGACTAAGCTTAATTTGTTTGTAAGGAATACACATGTATTGTTTTCTCGTTCAAGGGGAAGATAAAGGATATGATCAAAGCTGTGAGATCGGGAGAGAAACGACATGTCAGTCAAACTCTGACCAGGAAGTCCTTTGCCCTGGCTAAAGATAACTTGGGTAGAACGCCATTACACAATGCTGTATTATACAACCATAAAGAAGTGACAGAGTACATAGCAGAGTCCTTCCCTTCAAGTCTTACAGCAAGAGATACAGTCAGTTATTTACATATTTATTCTTTGTGTTGCATTATAAAACATGCCAAGTACAGAAAATTAAAAAATTTGATCAGAACCTTCTTTGAAAATTCCAGATTTTATCTAATTTCAATTTTATTCTTAACCTTAACTTGTAATATAGAGAGTTCTGAAGACTGAGGTGCTGCCATGTTTTTATAAATGATGTATTTTACATAAGTAGTAATCTTGTCTCTATCTTCTTTTAGTTAAACCGGACTCCTGTGCATTACGCTGCTGGCTTGTCAGATGACCTCTTTGACCTTTTGGTACAACATGGAGGAAATATTACCACAGTAGATGCTGTAAGTAACCTACTCTATTTGGATGCATTATTTTCAAAAAGTTTAGAGCATAAAATGTAACAAGATTGTAAGTTATCTAATAATATTTGGATGCATTATTTTTAATTATATTTAGAGCAGAAAATGTAACCCTAACTGTACATTGGCCGACTTATAATATTTGTAACTGTTCTATATTTAGATTGTTTGTTTGATTGTTGGATTCGGGTTGAATGTTGTACTCACTATTGTTTCACTATTACGATGATGGATTATCCATTTCACACCGAGCCTCATTTTCAGTAGGGTGGGAAACTGGGATGAAACCATGTAACCCCCCTCCCCCCTACACATACACACAGTTAAATTAACATGTCTTCATCAATTTTATTTTTTTTATTCGGATGCAGAGGGGAAAAACTCCTGCTGACTATAAAGAAGATAACAGGGAGATAACTGTGTTGAAAGAAGAGGCTCCTGGGATAGAAGTTACTGCCCCTGATAATAGTGAGGAGGAAGTTGACAAAGACAATAATGATGAAGAAAATGAAGCCGAAAAGGATAATAAAGAAGAAGTTTCAGAGAACAATGAAGCTAGCAAAGACCCTGAAGAATCACAATCACAATCATAAATAAAATCAATCGATCTGAAAGGATGAAAAGAAAACAATGGAAGCTGTCAAAGGAAAGATTTAGAAAACTGAGTACACAAAATATATCCCCCTGTGACAAACACATATAAAGGACTTTGGAGCAAGGAATTCAAAATTTATATCATTTATTTACATGTACAAGTAAAAACAGATTTATTTTTAATAATCTTAACTGTTGAATTTTGAATAGTGAAACCTCTACTAATAAGTGATCACTGTTGTTCAAACCCATCTGAAGTGTCAAATAAAAAAGGCTAATTTGTTTCCTTTGTGTGTATAATTGGGGTTTAAGATTTTATTTTACTGAAGAATATAGGACGCAAATTGTCCACTTTAGACTTTAATACCGTGAAACACTTGTGAAAATCACTTGGGTGAAATCTTACAATATATAGTCTTGAGGCAGCAGTGCATACCTTATGCAAGTGGTGAACACATTCTCTGGAAACTTTTTCGATAGATGTTTACATTTTTATTAATTTATAACACAACTTACATGTACAATAATGAAAGTAAGAATATTTTGACGTGTGACATATTTCACTCTTTGACTAATTTACTATTGAAGAAAACAACACACGTGGTGAATTTTCTGGTGTTTGTGCTAAGGGCAGTATTTGATTTATGTGATTTCATATTGTCTAAAGTTAAGAAAAAGAAACATTAATTTGTCAACAATCAATACAAATCCTTTCTGAAGTTTACTTAACCATATAAAGTGTAATACTGCAGCTTGAGGAGAAGGCACAAATATGCACTGAAGCTTAGGCAGAGGGGTGTCCACCCTGGATTGAAAAATTACCTCATTTGGACACCCTGTTTTAAGAAACTTTAACGTGCAGGAGAAAGAGAAACTTTAAAAATTGGACACCCAGTTACTTAAGAAATGAAACAAAATAACCATTTTGGACACCATACTTTGCATTTCTGGCTAAACCTCTGGGCCCACTTGCACAAAGCCTCCTTAAGCTAAGGTGACCTTAGTTTTTCCCTTGGGCCTAAACTAAGGAGACGAGCCTCTTTCACAAACCACCCTTAGCATGTGGTCTAGTGGCGCTCAATCTTAAGTATCACCTTAAGTGTTATGGGGCCGGTTCCACAAAACATTTTCTGACTTAAGTCAAAATACTAAATTTGATATTTTTGCCACTTGCCTGAACTTACTTTTAAAGTAATACTTGTAATTGTGACTTACTAACGTTATAATAATTATGCTAAAATATTAAATGTTAAAATTCAAAACTGAGAAATGTGAGGACCTTTAAACATTTTGACTTAAGTATAAAACTGCTTTGTGGAATCGGGCCATGGGCTTTCCACAAAGCATTTTATGACTTAAGTCAAAATGCTCAATTTTATATTTTTGCCACCTGTCGCAATTTAGTTTTAAAAATTCAAATGTAATTATAAATTACTTACATTACTTGCAAAACTGTGAAAATTTAGAGCCCTTAAACCTTTTGACTTAAGTATAAAACTGCTTTGTGAAATCTGGCCCTGGTCACCTTAGCCTAAGGAGAATTTGTGCAAGTGGGCCCTGCACTAAACATAATGTTAAGAATAAATGAGAAGTTCAAATCAAAATTTGTCTTAAAATGAACTCTCTTTTAGTACATTGTGAACTTATCTTATACATTTTTAGATAATCTTGGCAGCTGGGTTTGTGATATGTTTGTTGAACTTCCAAATATTTAACTCAATTGTGTATGAATTGTTTTTATACTATTAAATTTCTAGTTTGAGTGCTTGGAAATATATATTCAAATTTCTAAGTTTAAGCTTATTCATATGTAAGCTTATTTATTATACAATTTAAGCAACGAAAGAAATAATTGTAATTTTATAATTTTTTATAATGCAATATGTAACTGTGATTCTCTATCTTGAAGAAAATATTGCTGTTAACAAATTTCTTCCCAGATGTCTAAATAAATATTAACTTTTTACAAGTAATTTCTGGCCTGCCTGTGTAATTTTTACCCTTTTATGTGTAGCCTTGATTTATGTCTTCTTTTTTATAAATAAAAAAAAAATGTACAAAATAACCCGATGTTAAATATTAGCTTACAGTAATTTAAACTTAATGCATTGACGGATTGTCCACTTCACACTGTTCCTTGCCTCATTACAGTTGAAAACCGAGAAGAAACCTCGTAAAAACCACGGCACCCCCGCGATTAGGAAATGCACACGCTACCACTAAGCCATGGCCGTGGGCCCCATCAACTAGAAGTGTGAAATTCCCTAAACAATGAGCAGTAAGGCGTTAAGTCCAAAACCAGCCCATTCAACTACATGTACATGCTGTGTCTCTTGTGGGTTAACTGGAAAACTGTCAGGGGAAGCCATTTCAGAATCAAACTGAACATTTGCTTGACAAGCTGAATTAAACTTGCTTAACCTGAATAAAATGTGCATTCTTTAAACAGCATGTTAATTTAACATTTATAAAGCCATTGTGAAATAAAAATTGCCTCCGATGACATTTGGAAAATAATCTTACCTCGAGCCCTCCTACCTAAGCTTGACATTCAGACTGAATCAAGAAATTGTATAATTATGTTTCCCCATTTCTAATACTGCGTTCAGACGGCGAAAGTTAAGCCGGCTTAAATATCAACCGTTCTTCGAACCTGGTTTTTGCTATTTTGGCTTGCATTCAGACAGACAGAAAATTAAGCCGGCTTCTACTTTATAATGACATTGATTTTTTGTCCTAAGTTCAGAGGTCAATTGGAAACAATAGGACGGTATTCGAAATATGACGTGAAATAG
>JAQQZZ010144967.1:0-12915 GCA_030265115.1 Mopalia vespertina | reverse complement strand
GGCAACACAGCAGTCTGTTATAAGTAGATAATCATGTGTGTGTTAAACCCTGGGACAGCATTAGACTAACAAATACACACCTGACAGTTATCTTCATGGTCGGGGTTACATGAATAACCAGTTTAACCTTTGTCATGTTTTTAACTCTGGCTTACCATCTTTTCATTGTCAGTAATCGTATGGACAAGTTATTGAGCCAGTCTGGTCAGTATCGAGCTCAACCTCATGTCTTGAGAGTTCCCAGTCGCCGTCACAACCGCCGCTCAGCTTCAGAGTCCAGATTAGATGGTTTGTCTGTCTTCTTTGCATATGTGAAATTCTCCTGAAATGTTAATGTTTGCATTGATCTATGTAATTGCATATTTCACCATAAACAAAATTGAAGTACACATGTATAGAATTCTAATTTTTAAAAACATTTTCCAAGTTATTACCTAAATTGCCTACAACCTATATTAATCCCTTTTTGTATATTTTGGTAATTTTATTATGTATTTCAATGTTTTAATACAAGATACTTATAAATGCTTCAAAATTGTATGTGTATGGTGTTTTTCTTTCCAGCTCGTTCGTCCAATGAGGGAATCTATGAGGCGACAAAACGTCCTGTAACTATGGTGATAACCCCTGAACCCGTCCAACCGTAAGGCAACAACAATCAATGATTTGTTGTGATTTGTTTATGTCTTTTTGTGTTGTGGATATTCATCTGATATTCAAGATATACATTTTACTGTTTTCTTCATATACATATTACGTCCTCTGGCTATTAAAGGGCCGTTTGTTTGAAGAGTAGCAATGATGTCTTTTACTTAGCACTGGAGGAACATTAACTTTCCAACATTATGGAAACGCTTCACATCTTGGTTGTGCTAGTGTTAATTATTGTTGGAATACACCGCCATCATATAAGTGAAATACCTTTAGACACAGTGTAAAACACCAATCAATCAATCAATCATATACAAATAACATTTCCAGTGTTAACGTGTGTCATACAGTTTTTATAGGGCGAGTGGTTGGATGGAGTTGCCCTGTCACTCTGAGAGTGCAGCAACCCTGAGCTGATCTGTTTGTAGTGTCCTTGTGTTGTTCTGAGAGCTAAGCAGCAACCCGAAGCTGATCTGTTTGTAGTGTCCTTGTGTTGTTCTGAGAGCTAAGCAGCAACCAGAAGCTGATCTGTTTGTAGTGTCCTTGTGTTGTTCTGAGAGCTAAGCAGCAACCAGAAGCCGATCTGTTTGTAGTGTCCTTGTGTTGCATCTTCTCTTGTGATTTTCCTGAGTTCTATTTGTGTGTTACCAGTTGTGTCAGGGTTTGTGTCCACCCCCATTGGGCTGGCACACCATCATATGAGTGATATAAATGGTAATGGTGTTAAACCTCAATCCAACAAAACAAACAATATATTCCTGGAATAGGCTTAATTTCAGTTAATGGCACACTTTTTTGGCAAATCCAGGACCTAGTAGGTCCATGTAGATTGTAGAACCGCCTTGAATGTACTCCCTACTCGCTGGAAATCTTACTCATATTTAAGGACCTTGAGTGTGAGTCAGTTTTACTTTTAGATTAGGCCATACACAAAATGAAATCAATGTACACATATACAAAAATAATATTATTTATAACTGAGTTTTAATGACATTTCAGAAGTCAAGAACAGCTAATTCAATTGTTAATATCTTTAAAGGAATGACATATTTTATCATCTTCAAAAGTTGACTGATTGAGATGCTTTTTTGTTTCACAGGCCTCGTTACAGTTATCGTAATTTACCCTCCGCAGAATCGCCAACAAGTACTCGATCAGCTCCATGGGCTACTCTATCAGAAAAGTATGTTGGAATATGTCAGCTAGATTTTATATACATGATGTCAATATCAAGTATACATAAACAGGGCTCCAGATGATAACTGTCCTTATTTTTTCACACGAAAAGTCGTACAGATTAATACATACATGAAGGTTACCCAAAACATAATGCACACGACCAGTTGGCATGCATTCACAAATTTGACCCTCTTACTTTTTATAGATGATCTGGGCCTGATTCCACAAAACAGTTTTATACTTAAGTCAAAATGTTTAAAAGCCCTCAACTTTTTCAGTTTTGAATTGTAACATTTAATATTTAGCATTATTATAATAATGTAAGTAAGTCACAAATACAGGTATTACTTTAAAACAAAATTGAGACAAGTAACGAAAATATAAAATTTAGTATTTTGACTTAAGTCAGAAAATGTTTTGTGGAACCGGCCCCTGTACTATAATGGAGTTTATAAGATTTATTTTAAACAGAACCGAGAACGCTCACTGGGAATTTAGGGGGCATATTTGAATTTCAGAATGCTAATTCAGTACACTTAGTTTCTCTCCCCTAGGTGTATTTATAATTTCTTTTTACCTGAAGCCCTCCATAAAGACAATGTAATTATACTCCCCGCATCGAAGTTGTAGGGGGTATACTGGAATTGGCTTGTCCGTCTGTCTGTCTGTCCGTCTGTAGACACAATTTTGTCCGGCCTTCTTCTGCTACAGTTTTTATCCTATGTTAGTGAAAATTTGTGTGCATGTTACCCAGGTGGTGAAGTTGTGCAAGATATAATTATGAAGTTTCGTCGATCATTTTTCCTGAGTTATTGCCCTTTAACAAGCCTATAGTGTTGTTACATAGGGCCAATAGTATCTGGCCTTATTCTTCTTCAGTTTGTATTCTTTGCTAGTGAAAAGTTATCTGCATGTTACCCAACGGGAGAAAATGTGCAAGATGTAATTATGAGACTCCGTTGATCATTTTTTTCAGAGTTATTCCCCTTTAATGAATGCTGTAATATTAAAGTGTGTACAATTTATCCAACTTTACACTTTAATTTGTACATATATGCTGTCTCAATGTACATGTAGGTTTACATGTAAACCTCCATTAAACAACTCTGACTGCATGTAGAGGTATGTTTACACTAGTATTCCCCAAGTGGACCAGTAATAGCTGTCCATTTAAAAGGAGCAACAACACACTTTATAACACATACTGCGGGGGTATTCATTCTCGCAGAACAGTTCTAGTTTCTTTTAGAAATTGCAGTCCAAGTTTCCACATTAATTATCAGATATTCTAACTCGGATATATTTTGCTACCCTCTTTATAATTAAGGATAGTGTATCTCAAGCATAGATAAACCGAATATTATGAATATTGTAGAATTCATCACATTTTTCTATGTGTTTATGTGACTATTTACTGTAGGTGTACATTGCCATCTATCTGACATCCTTTATAAATTTCAGGCTTTCTTCCCACATATGTTTTTTGGGGAAAACCCCCAGATCTTTGGAACAATTAAAAATTTGAGTATATAACCAATAGGTTTTATAGACAAATGCTGTGAAACTGTAAGAATATTTATACCAACTCAAAATATTTTTGAAAGGCTTTGTTTGACATGTTTTATTCTTGGTTATGTACGAATATCTATTTCTCCTGTCATGTGTTTCATAGGCGTGGTTTATACACCTCCGGTAGGGAATCTCCCCTTTCTGTACGTAGTGAAAAGATGAAATTTCCTCATCGACGCCCTGCCTCAGGGAGTGAAAGTGAAACTGGTCAACGGAGAAGGTATATTCATATTTGTGCTCTAGTTTCTTTTTTAATTACCTATGCCAGTCAATATCGTAAAAAGGTAAAATTATTTTAAAAAATAACACAATGTACTGGAATATAATCCTGTGACATTCATTCCTGGATTATTGACCTTGTAATTGAAACAGCTGGGTCCTGAGCTATATTCATGCTAGCTTTCCTTAGCTGAACATGTAAGGTTTTCAACCCTATTCAAACAAACAGTCCATGGCTGTCCAATATGCAAATTTCAAACATACTAGCAGCTTATCAGGATGCCTAACCCTATTCAAACAAACAGTCCATGGCTGTCCAATAAGCAAATTTCAAAGATACTTGCGGCTTATTAGGATGCCTAAGAAGGAACATTGCACTTTGATTCAATATTTTTGTAATTTGTTTGGACAATAAACTTATATATTGAATCAAAGTGAATTTTCCTCTCTATTTGGTACACTTTGCCTATGCGGCTATGCTTAGCTTATTGTAAGTAACAATTGTTATATACAGCAAACGATGTATCTGCTCTGCTATTTGGCCTGTCAAAAAATATGAAAGATTTCATTAAATATTTTGAATGATTCATATAAAAAGAAAAATGAGGACCAATGCTTAGTTTTTTTTTTTTTTGCTATTAAATCTATGAATAATATGCACACATATGCTTTTATTAACATGTTACAAACTTTAGATTCATCCACAAGCTTTGTTAATTTGTCCTCCACACACCATTTTGCTATTAACCCTCGCATGTGAACCATTGCCTCCCCCCAGATATTATTCCAGCCGTAAAAGCTCAGATAATGAAAGTGAAGTATCTAATACCAGGAGACGAAGAAGGTACAGTTTTTATTTGTAACTGGACAAGTTCTTTTTGTTCCATAGTTAACCAACTTCTATTAACAATTCAGATTATTTTATTTGGACAAAAGTAACATGCTTTATGCTGGCTTGCTGCAACTCTTGATTTAACACACCTATATTTATTTAACACACTTGATTTTGTATGTTATGAAATTTTGTTTTATTTTATTGCTTAAATAATAAATATTATTCTAACTTTGTTTAGGAATGTACATCACACTACAAAATCACAAGTTTGACGGTATTAGAAACACCCTATAAGCATTCTCAATTTCTCATTAGATATTGCTGATAATCTAGTAAGTGGGAACAGTATAAATGGGGAAGCTCCACCACTCTGGTGCCAAGCGCTCACTAGTTTGATACAGAAAATCATTATATGTGAAATATAAACCTTACGCTTGTTCAGGTTATGTGAAGGTTGCGCAGTTTTATTTTTATGTGAACGCTGATCATTGGAATAGGGTAAAATCTGTTCACATACAGATCTATACCAGTGATCAACCTATCAGACTGTACTAAGATTTACTGACAACAGTGTAGGCTTATCATAGCGACAAAGTACTTCAAAGTAACACGAGACAGATTTACAACTACAATGAGTTTGCACCATGGAAACAAAGAAAGGCTGTTGTACCCTCTTCATATCAGTATTAAGCTAAGCAGTAAGAAGGAAGGCAACAGTATGTAGTAAATCTTTTCATACAAATGTTCACACAAAAACTAAATGTTTGCACAAATTTCACGTAAGCCTTTACATCAATGATGTGTCGCGCAATGGAGTTTTAGCATAACTGAACTATCTGTATCAGTTATGTGGGTTAAAATGTACATTTATCATATGGTATTTCATTCATGCCAGAATTTGAAAATGCAAGGCCTGCCTTGAGTGAAGCATTAATGTGAACTGTTTTCATTTGTATTCTTCATGCCTCAACTGAGTGTGTTTGAAGCCATTGTTTCATAGTTACACAGTTTCTGTCTGGGTGATGCTCCCCTTTTTACCCCTCGGCCAATTTTGGCATATGGGTATTGTCATCATCATGAACGTCCATACGTTACTGTCATATCTCTGAAACGAAATCATTTAAGGCCACCAAATTTGGATATATTATGTATCTAGTGAATTGTGGGAAGCCTATCGAAATTGGGCATGCTCAACACAGAATTTATGGAGTTATGCCCCTTTTTCAACTTTTTTTCTATATTATGATATCTCTGAAACAAAATCACGTTTGGCCACCAAATTTATATATATTATGTATCTAGTGAATTCTGGGAAGCTTATTGAAATTGGGCATGCTCGTCAAATGATTTACGGAGTTATGCCCCTTTTTCAGGTTCCTGTCTGTTCGTCCGTCCATTACCATGATCTCTGAAACGAAATTAAGTAGGGCCACCAAAATTGGATATGTTATGAATCTAGTGAATTGTGGAAAGCCTATCGTAATTGAGCATGCTCGTCAAAGAATTTATAGAGTTATGCCCCTTTTTCAACTTATGACATGATATCTCTGAAACAAAATCACGTTTGGCCATTACCGTGATATCTCCGAAACGAAATCACGTAGGCCCACCAAATTTAGATATGTTATGTTTCTAGTGAATTGTGGGAAGCTTATGGAAGTTGGGCATGCTCGTCAAAGAATTATGCATGATCACGGGTCCCATTAAACTTTTATCAAACTTCATTTAGAAGTTTGACATGACCTTTTCATACACTTTATGAGTGTACACTGAGACCATATGCTGATACGTCATTGTGACCCTATGAAGACAAAGTTGTTTAAGTGCGGATGTTTATCTTAAGCCAGAGCCCCTTCTTTTTACACAGTAACAGTAGTAAAAACTCTTGTCATCATCAATCTTGTATCAAATATTATGGTGATAAAAGGAGCAGTACCATTTCTGTCATTTAGTTTAGTACGGTCATTACACTATCAATACATACTTTCTTGTGCTCTTTAGCGAGCCGAGGGGTTTTGGACAGCGGAGCTTCATATTTATTTTTCTTATTATTCGTTTCTTTTTGGGGGAGGTTTGGGAGGGAGCTTCCTGTTGCCCTGGTGCTATCAGAGAAAAGGGGCGACATAAAGCCGATCTTTTTGTGTCTTTGTATCATGTACTGTATTTGTCCTGTCTTGTCTTTGTATGTGCCTGTGGCGACAAGGGTGATTTCCTTCACCCATGGAACTACCAGCAACCATGTGAGTGAAATAACCTTAAATACAGCATTAAACACCAATCAAACAAACAAACAAGTCTTTTCTTTTCTGATAGTTTTTACGATGTCGTTCGCCCTTAAACACCGTAATAGGTAGATCGTTTCTGGTAATTACAATTGTTTATGACTGTTGAGATAATGCGTGTATCAAGAATATGCTTTTCTGGGAGATATTTGGATTCGTATCACTTATAACGCTTATTTATTGTCACAGAACATTTATTTACAAAACATCTGGGTGAACCGAAGGCAGTATACTCAATATTAACAAGTGTACATAAAATATACTACATGTATTATACCACTATGTGTATTTACACAAATACAGACTGAATAACAAAAGTATATCTATAAGGATCACAATAATATAATACATAGATGATAGTCCTAAAAACTTTCACACAATTTTAACATAGTTTCACACAATTTTGACATGTACCATTTTTTTTACAGGCCAGGCATGTAGGAGACTGGATCATTTAATGACATTAAGTACCCTCCAAAGATATTTAATAATTGTTGAAATTTGTTGGTAGAAGAGAGACAGTGTGAACTGTAAAAAAAATAATAAAAGGTTACCCCCAGCGAACGATATTTCTTTTGCAGTTTCACAGCTATTAATATTGGATTGGGGTGATAGTCTTATCGAGCTTTAGCACTCTGGATAGATTCTATTCTAGATTGATCAGAACGCTCTATGTATGCGCTGATGGTCTTGACATTTGTTTATGATGTAACTTATTACAAACTCGTACATTGTTTAATCCACCATGGTTAGCACCCTTAGCTCGTCTTGTATTCTGCCATTATTTGTTGTAATTAGCGTGCTAGGATGGTATCCGGTGACACGCCCACACACCAGCCAAATAGCATAGGGCCTGTAAGTCCCGTCATTTGATCTGCTGAATTTCACGTAATTCGCTCCACTTCTGGTTACCCCTTACATTCATTCTATTTCTTGTATGAACGGAAAGTAAAAGATACCAAATCTCCATCCCAGCCCTCGGCTGCACCCATCAGCAACACAGAATACAGCTCTGAAAATCGATGTTCAAAACATAGAGACAGAGTTTGAACGAGATACCCGGAAGGCAAGAAGAGAACGAGACAAACGTGCCTGACATATAGAGCGTAAATACACAGTCAAACAAATACGTAAAATGTTTTTGGCACCGCAAGGAGTTCAATGGAAACTTACATTTTTATCAACAGCACCAAATCGGCCACCAGAATCTCCAGCCACTTCGGACATTCTACCTAAAGACGTTTCACACAGATTTATGCTAAAACAACATTAAGGTGCTGTGTCCAGTTGTTGAAAGGTGTATTAGCTTTAAACTAGTCCTATTAAATAGGTTGTCGACGTTCGATATTTATCATTTGGACATTGACAGTACCTCGACATATTTAATAGGACTAGCTTTAAACAATTGTTGTTCGACATCACGTCACAATTAAGTTTCTTTTTGACGTTACGAATTTAAGCCTGCATGGCTTATCTTTTGAACAACCCAGCCAAGACGACCATTCCCGATTCAATCTGGGATGAGTAGGCCCCCTATATCCCTCTATACTCATCCCAGATTCAACTAGGAACATTACTATTTATCACAGTTATAGTCAAGTTTGAGAAAACTCATAGGGATGACCAATGATGTATTCAAAGTTCATGACACTTGTATATTAACGGAATTGTTAAGCGAAATTTTATCCGAATCACCCCCATTGTAAACAAATAGGCCCTTGTCATCATCCACAAAACCGGGGTTGTCTATTGTCATTTTTGACGTCCCGCAAGCTGACTCCGTGTCAGAACCGACGTCATGAGAAACTGCGCTCTCTGACATCATGCTTTCTGTTCGGACATCTTTCAAACCCGGCTCATCCTCTTCCTCGCTAAAACTGTTGTATTTCTCCCCTTTGTTTTCTACACCACTTTTCTTGTCGGCGCCTACGTTAGACGTTGTTCCAGTGGACCACGGCTGTTCAACTGAACTTCCAAATATCAGAAAGACAATGGCGGCCCCCACGTACATACCGGAACACATGTAAAAAACCTCGTCCCACTCATCTACCGAACCCTGAAAACAATAACCGAGATAAACGTAAAAATTGCACCTAATATTTCTTTACTTCTACTTTTTCTTCAGGAGTCGGTTGCTCGAAGCGCCATTAAATTTAATCATCTACAAGATGACGCCACACCATGTTGAAGGTCTGTCTCTAATCCGCTATTAACGATTTAATCGGATGTTAAGCTGCTAATCGTCTTTCGAGCAACTGGTCCCAGTGTAATTCATCTATCAACAGTTGGTGGGTCGCAATTTCTCCAGACTCCCATTGAGTCAAAAGGTTTTGGTTCAGAATAAAATATATTCCTAAATTAATTGTTTGTATTCTAACATCCCGTTTGAAATTCGCTGGGTTTATTGATTATTATGGATAATGTGCTTGATTTTGGTTCAATATTCATAGGCCTACATCCTATCACAGCCGAGCGCATTTTGTAACCATCAAGTACCATCTGGCTTTTTAACGCAGACTGGGAACTTTGGGATAAACCCACACCATTACTGTCTTACCAGGAAGTGACGAAGGGGCTCTACTTTAAGAATAGGCCAAAGGTGCATACAAATTTTAAAATGTGTTATATAGGTCAACGTTTAATTGAAAAATTTTATTCATTTAAAAATTATTAAACTTGTTAGTATGTTTATAATTTGTTTGTTTGTTTGATTTGGGTGACTGGTATCTTTAAAAAGGGAATTGGATTGATGTTCAGCTGAATGACATCAAAACATAGTCTCGGTGTATTTATACAGCTGTAATTTGTCTTGCTACGACCGCACAATTTACGCCGTTTTAGCGGATATTACTACATTCAGACATTCAAAATGGTACTAGTTTTATGACCAAGCGGGTTGTACCTACGGCATGGAGGTAAGCCCGCTTCCGGTTTTAATCAAATGAACCGAGCGCAATCTAAAATATACTACTTCCTACGTCGAGACAGTTGTCTTAGTCTCGACCACTATAGAAACTCTCGCGAGAATACGATTGAGACGAGCGTAGAGACAGTGCAACAGTAACGGGAATATTATTAAGAGGTTTAGCCCTTTGCATCCAATTAGGAAATAATGTTGTTTCTTCATGGCAAAGAAGGAGCAATCTGTGATTTATAACATGAATGGTATAGGCGATATTGCAGATAAAGTCAATGAAAAAGGTTAGTTTCACACCGTGACTCGCCTTGTTTCGGTTATGGATCCTTCAAGACCAACCACTGGATGGCATCTGGTATCCGACTTTGTCAGATCTACATCCATGAACACCGGGGGAGCTATTTAGATCAGATTGGACCGTTGCCTATTATTTACTTCTAATATTATTTTTTGTTTTGTCATTTTTTGTCGTCGGTCCGATTTCCGATTATGTGTAATTACAGTCACAGCACGAGGGTTTGTTTTGGATATCGAAGTTAAATATAGCTGTTATTATATGTATTACGTACAGTATAGACTAGCTTAGTCTCGTAGCTCTATTCATTCGTACCTCATTAGAGCTACGCCGATAGATAATGAGTTTTCGGTCGGGATTTGGCCACCTCTGCTCAAACAAGTTAACCACTTCGGTCAGCTGATCAAAGATCTCTTGATGTTGAGTAACCTGCCTAAATAATACATCCTATTAATTGTACCTCAATGTGCCCGCTATGGAGGCAGATATCCAAAGTCAAAGCCCGGCATCGACAAGATTTCGCTTGCTGTTTACAATAGCGGCCATGTAAATTACCCATAACTCACCGCGCTAGACGTTTAAACATGGAACAACCATCGTGAGCGAGAAACAAAATCTTGTTGATGCCGGACTTTGACTTTGGATATCTGCCTCCACAGCGGGCACATTGAGCTAAAATTAATAGGATGTATTATTTAGGCAGTGTATATTACACCAAGAGATCTTCGACTTGCTGCGCGAAGTGGTTAACTTGTTTGAGCAAGGGTGGCCAAATCCCGACCGAAAAATCATTATCTATCGGCGTAGCTCTAATGAGGTACAAATGAATAGAGCTACGAGACTAAGCGAAGTATAGACGTGATCAGCATTTTCGCAGTAATGAATATAGGGTATTTACCTCATATGTCAGTATGGACGTGATGAGTGGAGCCACCATGCCAGGTATGCTTCCCAGTGTTGTCACCACACCCATTAATATACCGGTATACCTGTGAAGTTAGACAAACCACTATACATGTATATGTTTATATAATAATAATAATTACAAACTTCATTTAAACTTGATAAAACCATATTTTAGCTCACGGGTCTGTACACGCGAGTTGATTAATTACAATAAAGTGTTTAAAACACAGGCATTAATGTAAATACAAACGGATTAGTATAGAATTAAAATCAGATGGGCATACACACAAAGTTTCGATCTAGGCATATACCCCCTCCCCCCGGGTAATCCGAGGAGATACTTAGAACACATTGATTTATCGATGAATTGGTTGGTCGATTGATTGATTGATTGATAGATTGATTGATTGACTGCGTGTGTGTGCATGGGGCACGGGGGGGGCTGTTTGTCGATAATGTTTTAGTTTTCGCTGATACCTCAACACATCTTCGAATCATGCAACACGCGTGAAGATTAGAAAACCAACAGTGAAATGGGAAGCTACCTTTCCGCACTTATATGTCCAGCTGAGTTCATAAAGTCGAACCCTGCTTACCACAACATAATGATTAATTGACACTTTATAATAATCGATTAACCGATAATATCTTTTTTATGTTTGGCTGATAATATCGATCAAAAAATATCATCAAATCAACACGCATGGGGATTATCAGTGAAGTAGTAATCAAGCTTTCATGTGCTCAGCTATGATGTCGTGACATAAGCTCGATAAAATCAAAACACATTTTAATCTGTTTATTGAACTTTGCTCGTGGCACTACATTAGGTGTTTATAAGGTATATACGAACGTGTGTGTCATCAAAGGTATATATAGATTTTCAACGGTCAAATTAAAAACCACCCCACCCTTCTCCTCTTTCCATTTCAAACAAAATTACAACAATCACAGGTATTGGCTTAAAGTGACGCAATTGCCACAGGGGTTTTCTCCAGAAGTTAAAAATTGAAGTCTTAGCTTAGAAGGTTTTGGTAACGGTTTGCAAGTACAGTAGTATAGCGAAAAGCGCCTAAGATGTTTACGGTTACCTGGTTTGTAAAAGTTGATAATTAAATATAATTACACTACATATGTATAATTTACAATTTAAAAGTTTGGGGTATTTATTATATTTTGAATAAACGAAGAGAGAAAAATTTGCTTGCCTCCACCGGGAGTCGAACCTGGGACCTTATTATATATGTGTGACACATACCCAATCGAAAAAATTAAAAATAAATAAAAAGATTCAATTCGTGTTTTTAATGGATTTGTCCCCATATCATGCATACTATATGTAACGCAGGTTTTGAAACGAGAGAGCGAAATATAACTCGACACCACTCCATTTCAAACGGACTCTCCGATTAGTTGGCTGAAGTAATGGTTTGCTGGTTCATTCATATAGCGTTTGATTTTTAGGGTAACACAAAGTTAGGATGTTTGGTAAGCTGTATGTGGCTTACATACTTCACACATGTGGAAAATAGATTGAGCCGCTGATTTGGAAGTCTATGAGTGTTGAAGTGCCGAGGAATTTCCCTTTCCTATTTCAGAAAACGAGTTGGGCTTTTGGTTGGGTATATCTTTTTACTGATTATATAGTTCGAATCCCGGTGGAGGCAAGCACAATTTTCTTTCTCTGCTATAATATATATTATTTTTCTTTCTCTACAATAAAAATATATAACTTGGATGCCTTTGTTTATCTCTCATTTTCCTCGATTCGATTTGTGTGCATGCATGTATCATAAATACGATTTGTTATTTACTTCCCAACACTTACGAGGAAGGCAATAGTAATTGTGTAGACTAATTCTATTTAGATGTCTCTATGTTGAAACTTACAAAAGCAGAAAGTCATTTTTAATGATTTGTAATGATTTAAAAACTCAGTATTTATTTAATAGCTCCAACTTTAAAACTCTAAAGAAATTAGGTAAATTTGTATCACATGTGTTAAGACAATTTAAACTTGCATAATATTCTGTATGTAAACATTTGTTTTCTTTATTAATTA
>JAQQZZ010144956.1:0-12916 GCA_030265115.1 Mopalia vespertina | reverse complement strand
CCAGCAATGTGCCGATGTGGAACGAAATTCGTTGAATCAATCGCCAGTCAGTTACTGTGGTATAATTGTCAACTTAAAACATTTAAACATAAATGCATCAATCATAACCCCAAGTACCGATGTGTTATTTCCGTTGTTTTCATGTATTTCCCAAGCAAGGGCAATAACTGGAAAATTTTAAAGCAAATAAACTGCAGTTTTTCAGCGTATTGACAGCCTCTCTATATTAAAAAAGTTGTTTATATGGTTTCATTACCGAAACTGTTGTTCAAGTTGGACAGCTCTGGAAATGATTTCATTAACAGCACTGGTTGGTTATGGATTGAATGCGTCTTGAGCTGAGACCAAGTGTCGTTCTAAATTAGTTTGCATATAGCTTGTAGGATCGCAGTGAAATCAGGCTTCACAAGAGCCAATCCCGCTTAACAACTACCCTGATGAAAACTATTCATTCTCGCTTTATCGACACATTGTTTGTGCACTGAGAACGTGGGCTATGTTCCTATAGCTGTCACTGATAAATGACAAATGGCTTATCGGGTTGAGAGATTCCACTTTATTTTGGTAACACTGTGCGTACGTTAAACATCTTTCTAGTTATTCGATGCGATCTGACATAACGGAAATGCTCCCTGTGACTTGTATTTTTACGTGACTGCCATGCTTCAATGGCGATGAGGACTATTCGACAATTAGCCCGGCTGATATCAGCCGGCTTTGTTCGACTGATTGTTACTGTCGTCTAACGTCTATTTGTTTAATTTTCTCCCATTGTAGGTGAATATCGATTTATGGACCGTTAGTCGATGGCACAGTAGCGTATCTCTATCGAACTCTGTAGATCTATAGTTGAACAATTGCAATATATTGAAACATGTAAAAAAAAAATGAAATACAGCAGCAATTGTTGATCCTTTTAAGCCAGTGTCGTTTCTTTTCGGAAGATTTATTGACGTTTAACGATATCCCGCCTACAAGACATTTATTTGTTACCCAAGGTATCCTCTCTTAGAATAGGCTATTTAATGGGAATCTGCCAGTATTTAATGTAGATACTGCACGTCGCAGTTTGTCAAGTAAACACAATAAACTTCCACAATTGTTCAAATCACGCAACGCTATTTAATACACTGATAATCGGCACAAAACAGAACAAAAATATTTAACAAGGAGATCTGGTAATAGCCTTAAAACACCATATATACATGTAAATTTCCAAAATAATAATAATTTGGGCGGCCATTTTATGATATGGATCGGGCTTCCTGTACGCAGGGAAAGTCTGACACGTATAATGATTTGGAACTCTATACAAAAAAGTAGGTCCTGCTAAAGGTTTATGTGTTACACATCAATGATTGTACCGTTAACGAGATGATGTTTCCGCCTGAATTTTACCCTACATCTGTGGTATTATTTCAAACAAATGTTGTATTTACGAAAATAGACATTCTAGAACAGTTTAACTAATTTTGCGCTCAGAGATGCAACTTTAATCACTCCGAATTAAGAAACAAAACTTAAACTATCGCCCATAGATTATAATAACATAAGTGTAAGACGTTTGTCAAGACTGTATTGTTCAGCATATTACACCAATATAAGCAAGTTACTGTCTATCCAACTGATTCTTGATGTCTCATTTAGTCGTAGCAGGAGTGTTTTAACTAGACACATGTTACCTCCATGTTGCACATTGAACAATGGGATCAACGTCATCTCTATTCAGCTATCAAGCGGTAGCGCTTTAGCTCTATTATAAATTATTCGAAATTTGAAAATTGCCACTCTGCTGAGGAAACATGTGAATGTCTATTAATTTCATCGCCAAACCAATCCAAACATTTCCAGTTTACAGAGATTATGTTGCGATTGGCCCACGCATAAAATCTGAAAGAATAATGCATCACATGTAACATCAGTGGACTTGTACGATAATGATTTCACTAAAGCTGCCTATAGCTTGTGCTTGATTACCCATGGTTCATCGGTCTGTTCTAGCAATTTTAATGCGCGGAACTAACAAATATGAAACCTGCTGCGCAACCTACTCGATATGAAATGTTGGCCAAAAACCACGAAATCGTGGTGTGAAAAGCGGTTGCAAACTTCTACTCAATACACTTCTGGTCGTAGGGGTTTTACGGACAACGGTACTTTTCGCATGGATGGTAATTTCACTTCACGTTTCAATCTTATTCCAGTCCTAGTTTGAACGTAATGTTATCGGTCTGTGGCACGAGGTAAAGAAACTTTACTCAACAAAGTAAAACATTTTGTTATCGACAGAAAGAGATCGTATTGTTCGCATCCTTTATATAGTTCTGTGATCCTGCTTATCTCCTGTATACTTTCAGCGATATTATTTATTCCCTTCATAGTTTCAGCGATAGTGCTGATTCCATTTATACTTTCAGCGATAGTGCTGATTCCATTCATACTTTCAGGTATTGTTTATTCCCTTTATAGTTTCAGCGATAGTGCTGATTCCATTTATAGTTTCAGCGATAGTGCCGATTCCATTCATACTTTCAGGTATTGTTTATTCCCTTTATAGTTTCAGCTATATTGCTTATTCCCTTTATACTTTCAGGTATTGCTTATCCACTTTATAGGGCCTACTGTCTGAACTAAAAAGTGTTCCAATTAAGAAAATGTTTTCCCAAATTAATAAAATACACTTTATACTATGTTACTTCATAGCATACGTTTGGTAATACACATCGAGGTTCTTCGAAACAACTTCACACTGGTGATGGTCAACTGCCATTGATTTATACATTGAGTTGACTGACTAGATGTGAATGTTTTGAAAGATGACACATGAAAGTTGACCACTTTCTTGAGCGAGTTGTCGATATGATTTATATAATTACACCACCGTCCCCCCCTTCCCCCCTACATTTACCCGTCGTGGTATTTCAACGGTACTTAGTGAATCCGAAAATGAACCATTTGGTACGAATTCCGCAATGTCTTTGCATGCTTGTTTAACATTCCCAATGTTCTATATCTATACATGCGTATGTTAAAATTTATATAAATGGGACTCGGATTTCTACTAGTTTACTCATGAAAGATGCAAATTTTCACTATAAAGCAAAAGTTTACCTTTAAGAAAAACGAAAAAAAGAAATTGTGAGGCTGTAGGTTAAAATCAGCCAAAGACTATTATATATAGTCCACAAAAAGGATTGCCCAGATAGACCTATTCAAATGATATTCGTTTGAATTGATAGGTTTGGCAGAAAGACAATAATGAGAAAATAACGAACGACTGTACATAACATTCTACATGCTTTACTAGCGCCAAAACGCGCAACAGTCTCCCGCGGAGCGATATCACCCCGGGTTCGCGCTGGACTGTCGTCACACCGCTCGATTCAAATCACTCCCGTCGGAGTTAAGTTCAATATTTCGCCTTAACTTCCCAGTTAATTGTAAGAGGGTTTTTGTTATTCTTGTTCTGTCGGGCGAACTTCTTTTCTCTGGCAGTGCAGCCGACCTCTTCCCAAGGGTATAATACACACAACACGCACATCGAGGATGACTTCCCGCTTGGTACTTCATACAATCTTTGATAAAACAATCACAGCGGTGGCATTCCATCTCTCTGTACATCAATGTTAGCAGCAGCACCATACCTACAGGTAAACAGAAAACACAAATATTGAAAGCAAATATGTATTGCGTGTGACAGCATATATATGCATTTAGATGAGCCATCGGCACCGTGCATGAATGTTTAGCAAAGGGTATCGTGCACGATTTATTTTCCACTGAGTAACATTTCACTACTGTGCGTGAGTAACCTAGTTTGCTAGTCATTAAGAGCTATTTGTGTCTATTTCTGGTCCATGTAAGCAGATTAGCACAACATGCCTATGTATGCTTCTAATGTTTAGTAATGATAATTAATAGACCACATCTGTCATAAATATACAAAAGTCCATACATGTATATCTCGCGCAGTTTGTTTTGGATGAGCAAGAAATTAAATCTGGTTGAGAAAAGGGTCTCCGTTGAAGGGGTTAACCGATCGATGTGGAAGATAAGTAAATCATTTGACTTTATGTATATTACACTCTTAGTACGACAAAGCGCCCTTTATCTCTGTATTATGTACATTACACTCTTAGTACGACAAAGCGCCCTCTATCTCTGTATTATGTATATTACACTGTTAGTACGACAAAGCGCCCTCTATCTCTGTATTATGTATATTACACTCTTAGTACGACAAAGCGCCCTCTATCTCTGTATCACTACAATACAAATTGATATGCATAACCAGTTAGTGACGATACAGAGTTTGCTGGTGTATCAGTAGGTTCAAAAATGTTACAAAACTTAGCCGAAACGTTACGTTCTATGACACTAGTTGTATGCAATGACCCAGCCTGATGTCCCACTGGCTTTGATAGATAATAAGTAAATAACTGTTTCATTACTATGAGTATTTAATAGTACGATAAGGATAAGTATGAGCATGGTACAGGCAGAGATCCGTCTTGTTTGCAGATTATTAATTCTTTGCGGCGTGGATGTGTGGGGGAGAGGGGGGGGGGGGGGGGGTGTTGCTGCTTATAATGACGACTTTTTTTAGTTTAGAGAAAAAGACTCTACTCATTTTCAAGTAATTTAGTTCTTGACAAGAATTAATGCCATCAAAGTGAATTTGACGTTTCAAATAATTCATGGGTTTTTAGTGCACCAAAATGAGTTGTGTAACTAAATCTCGGTAGATACAGATATATTACATGCATTAAACAACGGAATTTAAAAAGAATGGAATTTGTCTCCAATTTCTGTACATGAGTCATTCGTTTTTATTTTAAATGTGAACATAAAAGAAAATACCGATGACCAGCAAGTTGTTTATTTTACAGCTGAAATTATGCCTTCGTTACTATTACACAAGCTTATAATATATTAGACTTTATCATGTACCTATTGAGTCTTACCACACAGACACAGAGGCATCTTATATTTATCCGTATCAGATGGTTCATATACGTACGGCCTGAAACGCGGCTGTTTTCAATGTTAACATTCTATATTACAGCGCCCCCTAACGTGACAGGGGAAATCCACTAGGCAACCGGACAATATGTTCCATTTATGTTTTGTTTTTTTAATTAAAACCAATATACATTAAGAGTAAACGAAATAAAGTTGTTAGTTGGGGTTTACTATTGAACTATGTTTTCTCGCATGTCTTTCTGTGGTGTGTAATTTTAAAGAACAAATTGACGTGCTCTGCCAGCTCAGTCACTGGGGTTTCCCTCTGCGCAATAATATAATTCTAATGTAAACAAATTTGCGTTCTTCTTTAAATGTTATTTTCAAACAATCTAACGGTATTTTCGAATACTTAAATCATATAATCATGCTTGTAGTTGTATAGGTTTAAAAAAGTGAAATCAAACAGCGCATTTTATTATATGATTTCACAATTAAACATTGGATTATTTTAAATCTCTGACTTAACAGTATATAAGTAGTGCTTTGCCTCTGTCACGCGTTCCTTGGTGAAAGTTTTTCAAATTTGTCCCCAAAAAATCGAAATTTTCAAGAAACATTGAAGGTGTATGATAAACAGATTATATATAAAGTGCGTGTTACGTGTTGTTGTATCAGCTCGAGTTGTCTCAGGTCGAACTGCAGTATCAATCGAGCTTGAAACATCGTCACGTATCACGCACTGTACATATACTCTCTATGTATAAAACACGCCAGACATACGTCTTACTGTTAAACACAAAAAATATTCACTTATAATGTGACGTATGAAAAGTGAAAATGGTTTGATAACAGTACTGCTTAAATCATACTGTCAAACTTTTTACAAAGATATCTGAGAATCAACGGAACATAAATCATTACTGATATTTATTTACCGGATTATTAAATTAAGCGATTGGGCTGAAAAGTTTGTTAACCCTTCAATACACAACAAGTGGAGTGACACAATACATGCAATGTTTACCCCTTCAATATACACCAAGTGGAGTGACACAATACATGCAATGTTTACCCCTTAAATACACATCAAGTGGAGTGACACAATGCATGCAATGTTTAACCCTTCAATACACACCAAGTGGAGTGACACAATACATGCAATGTTTAACCCTTCAATACACACCAACTGGAGTGACACAATACATGCAATGTTTAACCCTTTAGTTCACACCATCTGGAGTGACACAATACATGCAATGTTTAACCCTTCAGTACACACCAACTGGAGTGACACAATACATGCAATGTTTAACCCTTCAACACACATTAACTGGAGTAACACAATACATGCAATGTTTAACCCTTCATTACACACCAACTGGAGTGACACAATACATGCAATGTTTAACCCTTCAATGCACACCAACTGGAATGACACGATACATGCAATGTCTAACCCTTCAATACACACCAACTGGAGTGACACAATACATACAATGTTTAACCCTTCAATACACACCAACTGGAGTGACACAATACATGCAATGTTTAACCCTTCAATACACACCAACTGGAGTGACACAATACATGCAATGTTTTTCTACGGAGGTCCAAATTATTTATTTACGGATATCAACAAATCAGATTAAATGCTAGTTTGATCTCAATAATTATTTATTGATTAATATTATTTGATATGTCTGATTTATTTCTTGATATCCATAATTCTTTGATAACTATCGATAATGCTAGATTCAATGTAAATCTCCCTCCACCATACTAATCAGTGTGTATATTGGGCATTCAGCTTTGGACGGTCAATCATGTGCTCCAAAAGAATAATATGTCGATATAGGCGTTGTTTCATCAACGTTGGTTGACCTGGACGAGAGCAGTCTGTTTACTACATGACTATTCTTCTTCGTCCTGCCGTTAGCCTTTGTAGCACATTCCGTGAGATCACCGGCCCTCCCAGAGTCCCGGACAGAATGTCGTTGTAGGCAAGGGACATTTCTCTTTAGATTTAAAAATAGACAATCAAATAAATATGCCAAAGTAGAGTGGTCACCCTCTCATCCATGTTCCAAGTTCGAATGCCGCTGGAGGTATTAAAGCATGCTTTCATCCCCTTCATTTATAAATAGTATATGAAAAAGGAGAGAGTAATCGGTAAATATGCTCAACTTTTAGGCTTTTATCTGAATAACTGCAGAGAGACAGTAAATCTTGAAGCTCAAAGGGTATTCTTTTTATCCAGCAGTTATCTCCAAACATGCATTGGCTGTCTTCCTTTGTAATCAATGTATTGACAAATCTGTTCAAGCTAAATTCAATAGATCCAAAATAGCTTTGCAAGACACAATAATCTATCTGGAGATTAGTAATCCTGACCAAATTCTTTAAGCCTAGAAATGGGGTTATTGACAAATCTAAATTAGGGTAGAGAAACTTCAGAGCAATGAACTGGCAAACCATTTAACCCCCATACCTGATTGACCCGAATAACGAGAACAATATAGGATGAATACAAGAAAAAGAATAACCGGTATAAACCAGTATAAAGCAAATATATGTAAACCATTACTAATATGACAATATTTGTAGTATAACTTATCATATACTTTCATTATTTTACTTCAATGGTTGGCCAAACAAAAACTCGCCCGAATAGCTCTACATTTAATCAATCGACCAAACTTAATCCTTTTCTCTTGATGTAACCGTTACTAAAATCGTTTAAACAAGCCTTTCAAAACGTTTAACGATAAAATGATATTAAATCGAATTAATTATAATGAACTCATCTCCAATAAAGTGTACAAAGGTGTTATTTCTCATCTTGGAATGTACAGGAAAATGGTAACGTTGCTTCTGTACAGCAGCTGAACACAGAAATGCATAAAATGGGCTATTTTGTGACAGATTATTCAGAAAAAGATATTTTAGGGTGACTTTTGTTAGATCTGTTCCTGTTTGATAATTAATTATCTACGAATATTGTCATGACAAATCATAATCAAATATACATTTCCACGATAACTTATTTCGGAAATATACAGTATGCGAGTAAATTCATTTTCATCATTTTCTTTCGTTGATTTCCAAGTGACTAATTGATTGATGGATTGATTGATTCTTTGATTGATGATTGCTTGATAATTGGTTGAGTGAGCGACCGATTGGTACTTAACAGCATTCTCAATGGTATTTCAGCTTAATCGACACTTACACTACCCTAAAATGTTCTTCTTGTATCTTGTCTTCAACTGTGCTAGCGAAAGACAGAATTTATAAATTATTAAAGCGACAGGTACAAATACAAGTTCGTCGAAAAGACAAAAAGCTTATATATATTGTCAACGATTCGCCAAAAAAATCGATCAAACAGATGCCTAATCGCCATTTCTAATCCAAATTATGGACCGCTCAAAATAAAACTGTTCGCGAATTGTGTGTGGCTGTAAAGAGTATTGCATAACACGTTGGTTATTTGTAATATATACCGGCCTAAGTCATTGGTAGAATAAACAGTTTAATCACACCAACTATACTTCAGGGGAACACGCCGAAAACAAAGGTTGGAATAAGCATATGAACGATTATATTAATGGTAAGGATATAAAAACACGTGTTTATACTTTCTGGTGACATGGCTTTATTTATAGTACATTGGATATGACACACCAATTTCTTACGCCATTTATTTCATACCAATGTCATCTGAGTTACGTCTGTGACAATGTAAATTCACACCTTTCAGAGATTTCAAATACACTTTTAAGTTGCAGAATATGTCCCACCATCAATGAAATACCACTCATAACCAAAGTCTCAGTCCAATAAAAGACATCGCTATGTTCCAAATACACACTTTGGTCTCATAGCCCATGCAGGACTGCTGTCCAAATATCTTTTGGACGCCTTAAACAATTGATTCCTGGCTGTCAGACATGGTGTCTGGGATTAAACACGCTTTCCATTTTTTTCTTCTGTTACCGATATGGCAAGGAGTGGACACTTGCAAAAGATTAAAAACATGTTTTTCCGGCCCGAAGTTGGGCATGGCATTGATGAGGTAATAACTTCACGGCGGTTCTGTTTACACACAGCAAAAGCCCTTTGTAATTACCCAGCCAGATGTCGCCGCATGACACCTCATGCGATTGCTGACACGACTATTCTCCTTAATTAAAAATGCACACATAACATATCACTTGAAAGCAAAGTCAATATGTATCAATCAGCTTGGCATCGTAGATTTAAGACACGACGTTGAACGGCAATCAAATTCCCGAACAGTGTCGATCGCAAATACATTACTATGTCCCAGCTCCTGACAAACTGACATGCATCCGTCTATTGTATACATTATTTAATAATACTCTGAATAATATCCGCGCAAAGGTGACTGAAGACATTTTATATTTAATCGGAGGAGTTTAACGGGATTTCGACGTTATACCAAACAAAATGTCTTTATAAAGACAGCAGCAGATGTTACCACCTCGGAAACGCCGTGCATCATTTGGTTGTGCAATGTACCACCGAACCCCATTCAATGTACCACCGAACCCCATTCAATGTACCACCGAACCCAATTCAATGTACCACCGAACCCCATTCAATGTACCACCAAACCCCATTCAATGTAACGCTAAAAGTGCAATCTCATCGTACGATCTGTCGCTAAGAATTATGGGGATTCCCCTTATTTGTAGCATTTTAATTGGTCAAGTAGAAATCGTTTCTATAAATCGCACAGTGAAAATGCACCTCAACGAAAACCGGACATCGCGTAGTTTGTTTCCGGTGTTCCACCAAATCATCAAGGTATTATCGAAATAAGGATGCTTACATCATGACACACAAATCAAATAAATAGACATTACCACCACAGTTTAATTCTGATCAGAAGAGCTTCCGGGATGTTTTTTGTCGACCAGTCTAGTTCCTGGTTAAACGTATCATTGTTAACGAACTGTAGCCTGTAAAGTGCAAAGTTTATACTCGAATATATCTATAGTTATTTAGAGAGCTGGAGAGGCTACGCCAAACGTGAGCCGATAATGTAAAGAAAATAATACGGGCGAAAACGAGGATTTTATTCACTAGACGACAATCGCTTGTCAGCGAGACTCCTGTTGCCATTAATAACCTATTGAGTTCAGTAAAGCAGGGCAATTGCCGACTCATGGTATCAATTCTATCTTAGAATGTGTGTCTTTGACTATTTGATAAACCTCTTACATCTCCAGTTCAGAATGAAAAGATTTATCGAGTTGATTGATGACAGAGGAGGGAGAGTAGTTTGATTCAGCTAAACATTCCACCAACGGCTCTCGTAAGAACGCCAAGAATGTAATGACCACACCATTCCCATATGGATTAGCATAGTTAATACCCAGGTATAACCAATAAGCATATCCACAAGAAGACAGAACAAAGCTTTATAAAATTTGATAAGTATTATATCGATTACCACAAAATAGATAAACATATTTGATATTTTCTTACATTTCCATTTTTACAGCTCCCATATACAAGAACGGTACAACTTCTTAGACTTACTAAATCTAAAAGATTCCCCGATTTTGATGAGTTATATTAGCGAAAGGGTCGACTGGGCTTAATATTCATGGAAGAAATAATATTTGTACCGGGCTCATTCTATACAAATGCAGAGAGCTCATGTTATTTTTCTTAGGTTGTCCAATGTTGTGAGCTGGATTAGAATAAAATTAAAACTAACAAAATAAGGCGTTTGAAACATTAAAATCGCTAACCTTAATAACGTCAATAATCTGTCAAGACTACAATGCTGCCTCGTACATGTTGGGACAAGCTAACGTTTAATCCAGAACTATGGAGGTCGACACATAAGCTATCCCTATTAAGTATCGGTAATTATTTAGCAATATCCGGCAAAATATTTGTCGATATCAATAAGTGGATTATTAATTCGGATAATTCATTTACCAAATATCGAACAATGTCCACAAATTATCGAAAACAAATTTACCAATCGAAATTGATACTTCGTTTATCAATACCAATCATTCGGCTGTCGATATCGATAAAGTTGAAATATGATATTTTGCGGCTATTAGAGATACGTTTTCTTCTGGTCAAAATTTCTAAAATTTTCAAGCTTTACCAGTCAGGCGATATTATTGACTCAAGTAATGGACAGGCATATAGAGTACAGAAATGAAATGTTTGCTTAATTTTATACGTAAGGGGTAAAATAATTAATTATTAAATTTTGTGAGGATAAATATGTACCGAATGCGACCTTTATAAACGATGACATTTTCGTATATATTATTAACATACTTTTTCCCGCCTACTAACTGCGTGGGTGGGAACTTATTGATGAAATCGAACTTTGAATAGTCGGAATAGCTCTTTCAAGCAGTATTGGGCAAACAATTACCAACAAATTTAGTGCGTTCCTGGAAACAATGACTTTATGCTCTATTGAAAGCTAGATAAAGAAACCGGGATAAGCTTATAACAAATACATTTTGACATTTCTTTCATTTGATGAAGCCCTAAGTTTACATACTACTGCCACAGTAGAGTCGTGGGATAATGCTTGCTAAAGCACATCTGATGGATTAATCCGACCCAACATGGGCCAATGCTGCCTGCCAATCCTAGAACATATAAGCACAGCGTCTGGCGTAGACGTTCAATGAGGACAGCCATTCCATCTAGCGGTTTAATCACTTTATAGGCAGCAGTGATCAACTTACAAGTGGCAACTCTGTCTGATATGCACAAATGAAAATTAAATCGTTTTGTCTACAGCGATGTTTGCAAAATATTAGTTGTTGCCGGATAAACACTTTTGCATGGTATTTAATTAGGAAGTTCGTTCGACAACTCGTCTTATGCCGAAGAATGCCGCAAATGAATTTATCTAGCCCGGTCCAACCATTACAGCTGTTGCAATTTACAGACTTCGGCAAGTAATTAAAGACTCACTACAGAACTGTTATGCCCCTAGCTATAACCATGTGTACTGCAAATTATGATTGGTGGTAATCGTGATACGTTATTTCTTCGATGAAATACACAAGCATGATCAACAGGGCTAAAATGTTAGCTATAAAATAACTCTGAATGTGGCTAGATTGAAAGTAACTACTTTAAAGATGGCTGTCAATTGACAACATGTTTTTCTCTGCATATTTATTACCGACGCGGACGTGACATTGAAGATGGGCTTCGGGCAAAAAAACAAAAAATTCACAGAAAAGCCACCAAGAGGTACGTCATCGGGATTAACATTAATTGTTTATACATGTTATATGTATTTCGGCCTATACACAGTCGTTCTACCACGAGTATTGTTCAGTCTGTTAGAGCCCTGGCCCTGCTAGATGCAGTTCTGTATCTCCAATAGCTATGGCCCTGCTAGATGCAGAGTTCTGTATCTCCAATAGCTATGGCCCTGCTAGATGCAGAGTTCTGTATCTCCAATAGCTATGGTCCTGCTAGATGCAGAGTTATGTATATCCAAAAGCTATAGCCCTGATACATGCAGAGTTCTCTATCTCCAATAGCTATGGTCCTGCTAGATGCAGAGATATGTATCTCCAATAGCTATGGCCCTGGTAGATGCAGAGTTCTGTATCTCCAAAAGCTATAGCCCTGATACATGCAGAGTTCTGTATCTCCAATAGCTATGGTCCTGCTAGATGCAGAGTTCTGTATCTCCAATAGCTATGGCCCTGCTAGATGCAGAGTTCCGTATCTCAAATAGCTATGGCCCTGCTAGATGCAGAGTTCTGTATCTCCAATAGCTATGGCCCTGCTAGATGCAGAGTTATGTATCTCCAATAGCTATGGTCCTGCTAGATGCAGAGTTCTGTATCTCCAATAGCTATGGTCCTGCTAGATGCAGAGTTATGTATCTCCAATAGCTATGGTCCTGCTAGATGCAGAG
>JAQQZZ010144955.1:0-27099 GCA_030265115.1 Mopalia vespertina | reverse complement strand
ACAGGAATATTTCGTGTTTTTTTTTTTTGGGGGGGGGGGGGGACCTTAAATACGGTGTTAAACCCAAATCAAACAGACAAACAGGTTCTTCCATAAATTGACACTTTAATTCATGCACCATAGATTTTGTAACTTAAAGTAGGCATCTGAATAGAGCTGGTAATTGCTCGACTCTCTTAATGTATTTTGTAAGGACATGCCATGACTAAGTGGATGGTAGAAAGAAATTGACAAATTTGTCTTTGATATATTACATAATAAAATAAAAAACGTATTACTCATTTAGTACCACAAGACTAATCACTAAGGGCTTACTTAGCACTGGAGGATGTTTTGTGTTTTGAGAAACATTAATTTTTCCAACATGAATAATTGAATAACCTGTGAACATCAATCAATCAATCACTGCCATAATATTTCTCTCTTGAAAGGTGGAAGTTAGTATAACCCACCAGTGGTTCTTATCTTGGGGTAAGCTCCGTCACTCCAGTAATATCGATGGTGTTCAAACTTCACTGTGCCATACATTGTAGATCAGACTGGCGGTATTTAGGCTGACCATAGGGACAGAGACAACAGAATCTACATGTAGTACATACCTGTATGAATAATTTAAAACAATACTTTTTAAGATAACAAAGTTAATATTCTCCCTAAGGTAATCCCTGGTGGAGAGTTAAAAGCAAATATAATGGCATTGTATGGTACAGTAGTACTATGGACATGACTTGAAACACAACTTTATCAATGTATTCACACGACCCACTTATTTTATCCATAAAACATGCTGTACTTTATTTGGACATTCTGCTTTTGATATAACCTGTTACCTGTATTTCCTTTCTTGAACTTTTTAATATATTTTTGGTGAATAATGGGCTGGTTGTGCAGACAACCACCCACAACAGTTGGTGGGATTTCTGGATATAGCCAGCTTCCATTGAGCCAACCTAAATTCTGCAGTTCATTAGAAAAGGATTATTGCAGCTCTTATTTGAAATTTCTTTGCGTTCCTTTTCTTTCCTTGTCATCCATCTAACAGATATACCGATCCAATGTACATGTCGTAAAACATATCGATAGATAATACATTTTTATGTCATTCTTAACATAAAATAATTCAATATCAGTTTCTCTCTGTCAAAATGATATTAACTGTTACCATGGAATGGTTGTCGAAATCTTAATTAATGCCTTCCCATGACCTAGAAAGTCATCAATTAGATCGTGTTTACTAAGTTTTCAGTCATGCACCATACTTACCAAATGATTTGAAGACATATGGAAGATGTGTACATGAGTTTTTATGACTCTGTTACCTTTTGGGCGGATAAAGGAACTATCTGTTGCCCTGGTGCTCTCAGAGCTAAAGGGGATGATCTGTTGATGGTGTCTTTGTATTGCATACTATTGTATACTACATTGCTCATGTTGGGCAAAATTAATTGTCAAACATACTCTAAGAATTTAGTCCATTCATGTTAAACTCTCTCGGCTGCCATTGGCTATTTTATTACACCTGTAAAGGCTGTGTCCTGTTTTGCAGAATGTTCAGAATGACATTTCCTGTTTAATTATTCAGCCATACATGTACACCAAGAGATGACACTGTTCTTCAGGAGTGTGTAAATTACAGAGGTTGTCAATTACAGTACATATACCTCTAGTATCACATGAAATTCACACACCACCTGCTTTCAGCTTGGGTACAGCTGATGTATATTACATGCATGGGCAGTAGACAGTTATATGGAGATAGCCATACTATATTATACAACATAGGGGATCAGCATCAATTGGTTTGATACTAGCTGATGTACATGTATATTGACTTTGTTCTACAGTTAAGGTATTGGAGCTTCATTTATGTAAACCTTCATCAATTGTTTAGCCGCGATTTTTCGATTTGGATTGTTGTTTTTTTTATTTATCTTTATGGCACTTCACTTACAAACGTATTACTATTTAAAGTACAATCTAAATAGTCACATATTAAATGTCTGTAAATTTATTTAGGGTTTGCTTTTTGGACTCTCACTCACTAAAGTTTTTCTTAATAGATGATGCCAAATCTTTAAATGTTTTGTTTTTGGATTTTGATGTATAGTCAATATGATCGTGTACATGTCAAATTTATATATCAATATATTTTGAAGTTTCCTTGGTAACGTATTTCTCAGAGGATGGCACAGCCTTCTGGTTAATGCTAGATGTTATGTTTGTTTGTTTCATTGGGGTTTAACATCCGATCGTACTCAGGGGTATTTCACTAATGTGAAGAAAGATTGTCCACTTTTCATTATACCTAAATTAATATGTAACTAATACTATGGTGGAAACTGGGAAGAAAACTTGTAAAAACCATCTGTGTGAGTGCTTCCACGTGCAATTGAGGTTGACAGAGGTACTCAAACATGTGATTGGTACATTTAAACACAGTTCTAATCAATTAACAATTTAGATGCTATGTCTACTCTACAATTAGCCTTTACCAGTCCACTATAAAGGTACTTGTTCATTACTACATTATAGTTCTGCTTGACAATGAATCAATTAACGTTAGCCCAGTCTGTCACTTTATCTATGCAAGAGGTTTTATTAGACAAAGGCAGCTTTCAGAAAAAAAAATCTCACATTGTAACCAACTGTTATATTTTTAATTTAATTTTGATTTTATTTAATTGTTCAAAGAGAAACAAATTCAGGACCAATAAGCTTTACTGTAGTGTTACAGGTACAAGATACACACAGAGCAAGAAAACTAATTATTTCTTGGTGATATCTACGTCAATGCTAAGACTGTCTCCTGGCAACACTGTGTGATATTGACGAGTAGCCGTGAAATAGAAATAGCTACTAGATCAACAAGTATTATAGCTTAAAGGGGTTGGCGGCCATTTTGCTGTACTGTTCTGCTGTTGACCCTACAGTATGTGAAAGCCAGATTAATCAATATTTCTCTTGTAGAATCGGATCTATGGGGTATTAGGTGTTATTGGTTGTTTTACCTGAGCTGGCAGATTAAGGGGCTAAATAAAGACTATAGCCTGTTGGTGGGTAATATATGTTATTGTTCAGTGTTTTAGATCATCCTTACTGTGGCAATATGGTGATAGTTTTAAAGTGAGCAGTGAGTGTTATGTGGTCAATGGTTTTCAGCAAAATTGTATTTGGTTTACCAAGGGTTGAATAACTTGTTCACGTTCCTCTCATTTAGATTTTTGCTATCATGAAGCATGCCGTTGGTTGGATCTTTCTGCTCTCTGTTACTCTGTGAACCAAGATAAATATGTTTGCGGTATCTTGCACTAAATTTACACACATTCTGTGATTGGCTACAGTTTTGGGTGCTGTACTTATATTTTGTTGGTCGCCATTGACAAGACGTGACCAGTATGAATAGTTTTATAATATGGTGTTTGCTAAAAGCTTGAATTTGTAGTTATTGACAGGAATTTAAGATGCAAATTTATATTACGTGATGTAGCCAATATGTAAGTTTTATGTTGAACGCCACCTCAAGTATTAAAAGCATGTGGTTTGAGGAAGCGTCCATACTAGACTGGTTGTTTGAAAGAAAAAGTGATGAACCAAAATTGTTTAAAACTACTACAACTTTGAACAACAACAGACCCCAGGTTCCAATGAAAAGCAGTACCTTCACCAAATTCCTGTCTTTCATTGTAGATCACACCATATGATAGTGCATAGGGAGTTCCCCAATCACACTCCATATTTCTATAAATTAATATCCCCTTTTGCTTTACGATTTCAGACCTGCCAGTGACAGACAGCAATGGCACCTGGGATAAATAACTTGTTGTCACGGTTCAGGCGGACGGCCGAAGAGAGCCTCAAAGCGGATTCAGCCACTGAGGAAATGATGGCGGCCAGTGTCACCGAGGGAGTTACCAAGGAGCCGAGTATAATTGACAAGGCTGGGGCAGACATCTTGAAAAAGCTGAAAGAACTTCCAAGTAAGTTTTTCTGCTGTTAATCAAGTTTCAGTTAGGTTTTTTGTAACCTTATCAATTGTTGCCAGTATTTATTAAAGAAAGAATCATTATTGTCTAAGAAACAGAATGAAGTTGGTGTGGCCAATGATTTTCTATCTAATAATAGAAAAGATGAGTGGTTATGTTTGTTTGTACAACTGAACAGTCTTGATGATTTTTTTCTCTGACACATTACACACTTTGTACTTTTTACTTTAGTAGATCAAAATATTTATTTTGGAATGAATGAAAACTAACACATTTTTGTAATGTAGAGTTGTGTTCTGCACTCTTTAAAATACAAGAGTGAAATATCCTCTAGTGACACCAGTTGGCATTAAACACCAGTTATTTTTTCTGGAAGGAGCAATTAAAATCCAAATCATACAGATTATTATCCATTGATTTCTGATAAAGATGAACATTCTGGTACACAAACAGGAAGAGTAGCCATAGGCAACACCCATGTGGATGCAGCATGTAACATTTCAACATTGCTGTAGAATCTGACTTTGATTTCAACTGTGTGCTACACGGAAAACTCTTACAAAGCATGATCTGTGTAAATTGAAGTACAGGTAACCATTTGAAGTCAGTGGAGTGGAATTATTGGTGATGTCATGTGAGGATGTAACATATCATGCTACTTAAAGAATTTTAATTATCTGACTTTCTCTCACTAACATGGCTTACCATGGTGTAGCCATTTCTAAGCCTTGGGATCTGTATAGTTCTAGTCTAGTGCACATTTTTGAAAGCTGTTTAATTACATATATTCGATTCCCGGTGGAGGCAAGCAAATTTTTCTCTCTTCATTTATTCAAAATATATATAATCACAGATATGTATTATCATGTTGCATACATGATTATGTGTGTTCATTGCTTTACAATTTTCTGTTTGCATTTTCTATGGTAATGTTAATGTGTAGCTTTATTGGTTGTAATTACATGTCATAAATTGTCAAAATGAATGTAAGTTAAACTGTTACATATACCTTGTTCCTTTGTGTACATGTGTGATAGTTAGAGCCTTAACTCTCAATTGCCTTGATTAGATGTTTTTGTGAAAATCTGTCCAATCAGAAAAAAATACAATGCATGATTTTAACCTTAGGATTAATACTGTATCTGTTTCTGAGCCCTGAAGTGACATGGGAACAGGGTAACTGTTTATTTATTTGGAAATAATACTGATATAAATGAGATTTCTCGTTCTTAGTGTGTAATTTTTCTCTCAGTTTTAAAATCAATGACTGTTTGAAAGAAGTACACACTACCACCTGTTCAGGGTTTTGAAAACATCAAACACTAGACATGCACTTAGCCAGACTTAATATTTTTCATATAGGCGGAGGGTTCGAAGGGCACTTCCTGTTGCCTGGTGCTCTCGGAGCTTAAGGGCAACATGAAGCTGATCTGTTTGTGATGTCATTGAATTGCAATTCAGTTATTGTCCTGCTTTTGTGCTGTCTTGCCTTTGTCTGTTGCCTGTGGTGTCTGGGGTGGTTTCCTTCACCCATTTAGCTGGCATGCCGTAATGTGAGGGAAATAACCTTAAGTAGGTTGCTAAACCCCATTCAAACAAACAAACAATAAAAAATATTGACATATTAACACTTTCCTGGTTAAGGTATTGTTATAAAATGAAACAGTGGTGATCATACAGTTTGTTACGCCTACCCAAGTAATTCACAGCGACATATTATTACCTGGGCTGGGTATGTTGGCTTAGTAATGTAATGAAATATTCATTTCTGTTATTTTCAGTTCCACTTTGGGCCACCATTACTATTGGTATCGTTGCTTTACTCTTACTTCTGTGCTGCTGTTTCTGTATCTGTAAGCGTTGTTGTTGTAAGAAGAGGAAAAAGAAGGAAGGCAAGAAAGGACTGAAGGGAACTGTAGATCTGAAGAGTGTGGCTATTTTGGGCAATGCTTATAAGGAAAAGGTACTTAATAAAATACTAAAATCTGATTTATTATTTTTTGTGAAAACCTTTAACAAATATACACAAATTTTTAACTTATTATGGTCATGTATTTCTGGAGGTTATTTTTGTGTTGTTTTCAATGAGCAGTAAAGCTTTACAAAAAATGTTGAAATAGTCTTAGAACATGGTTCTTCTAATAAGAAAATAATAAAAGTCTGATTTTATAGAATAGATTAAGCTATGGTCTAAATCGTATAATAAATATTTTAGATCTGTAATCAGATATAATGCTAAAGTGAAGTTACATGTGGATAGATAAATCTGCATTTTTATGGTCAGACTATGTTATTTAAAAGGACTTCAGGATGCTAAATATTTTCCTCATATTTCTGTCTTTCTGCTAATTCCCTGATAATAACCCACTTTCCAATGAGTAAGTTTCTTTTCATATTCTCTTTTTCTATCACTTCTCTTAGCAAAAAGCATTTTGTGCATGCACACCAGAGTTGAGCATGCTTTCTGCAAATCATCTAACAGTTTACATCAAAGTTTTCTTTATTGTTTTTTGTCGAAATTTTTTAATTTTTTTTTTCAAACTTTGGATAAATTATCGTCATCCTTTCTCTCTGATAGCGCAGTCATTTTATTTTATAGTATAAGGCTCAATAAAAGGTAAGTGCACTAAAACTATTATTCAAATTTTTTTTTTTCTTAACAGATAAAACTTATTTGAAGCATAAAAATGAGTCAAAATATTTATTGAAATAAATAGAATATCATTTAATTAGAATGACTTTCTCTTAAACAGGTTCAGCCAGATTTAGAGGAACTAAATGTTAACATGGAAGACAATGAAGACGCTGAAAGTACCAAGTCTGAAGTGAAGCTTGGAAAATTACAATTCTCACTTGACTATGATTTCCAAAAAGGAGAGGTAAATTGTGCCATGTTTTTTCTTAACTGTTTTGTCTATCATCTGTTGTTAAAACATAAAAACCAGTGTTTGGAGCCCACTCCAGGAGCCTCAACAGGGTACCACACATTTCGTTCTACTACTGCCGTTCCTTACACAGTGTGGGTCATAAGCTCCCCATGTGATATTATAAAGTTGCCAGTGATTTGCGGGAGGCAGCTGGTTTCCTATTGGCTCTGGCTACTTTTCTGTTTTATTACTTGCTTTGCTCTTCTACATGTATAAGTGAAGCCCTCTAGCTATGTGTTCTAAGAGTAGCCATGCTACATGTGTCTGTAAGCACATTACTTTTCTAAGGCAACCCAACCTTTCACATTTTATGATTGCGTTAGTGGGGCTATTTACTGTTGGTTTACTCGGCCACCATGGAAGCGAAATACTTGTGACTACAGCATTAAAAACAAATAAATCACCTTTCAATGACTTGCGATGTTAAAGGGAGACAACACTTAAGTAGCATAGAAATCACCCTGTGAAAGAGTATTAAACACCTAGTATGTGATCTGAGTGAACTGACACTAAGTGAGACAGTTAACACAAGCTAGCCCCCTGACTTAGGTGAGAGTGTTTCAACCATAATGTCTGTACTGAGCATTTGAGGAACATTAATATTCCAACACAGCAACACACTTCACATTTTATGGATATATATTATTGTGACTGTTAACTGCATGGATGTTATATCAGTGGAATACACTTAATCACTGCGTCAAGCAACTCATGTGAAACAAAACAAAACCACTAACAGCAGCTGATTTCTTTATGGCATAACGCTTTATGTTATTTACAGATAATAATTTGAAGTATGTTTTTGTGTTCAGTTATCAGTAGGTGTGATCCAGGCGGCTGACCTTCCAGGAATGGACATGTCTGGGACCTCTGACCCCTACGTCAAAGTCTACCTGCTCCCTGACAAGAAGAAGAAACACGAGACCAAAGTTCACCGTAAAACACTCAACCCTGTCTTCAATGAAACCTTTATCTTTAAGGTATTATACTTTTGCTTGATCTGTTATATTTGTATTTCATCAAAAGGGGTCCAGTAGTTGAAAGAACAATCATTCAAACTATGACATACAAAACCCCTATAACCCATACGTAATTCACTGATAAAAAAAAATAAAAAATTAGATGATCTTATGATCTGTTTACAATTTGTTTAGGATAACCTAAAAATAGTTAAATGCTACAGTTTGTTTGCAATTTCTGTTAGCAGCCAGATGTGGTCTGTCATAGTTTAATTGTCATCATATAATTGCTCCCTTATCTATATGGTAAAATTCCCCATTCATTCCCACTGCACTCTATAAACTCTACAAATCAATACCTTCCTATGTCTTTAAGATGCAGACAAATGTCTTTATACCCAATTGAAGAAGTGTTTCAGATGGCCATTCATTTTCTAGTCATCTGGCGGGTGCTTGTTGGGAACTTCCTGTGACCTACAACAATAAAAAGCCCATTTGTAGTGACGCCTTTCACTGTTAATTGTATACTTAGGCTGATTGTATGATGTTTATAGTCCTGTGATCCAGTCGTTGTTTGTTACCTGTGACCTTAAGTTTAAGTGAAATAACTCTAAGTCCTACATACAATCCTAATCAGAGCATTAAGGCCATCTGTCCATATTGACTTGTATGCTTCAACTGCTCAGTTTCTGTTACCTACCATTTGATTTAATTTACTTCAGGTTCCGTATGCAGAGATTGGGTCAAAGATTCTGTGTTTCGCTGTGTATGATTTTGATCGTTTCTCGAAACACGACCAGATAGGCCAGGTGCAGATTGCTCTGAACTCTGTGGATCTGGGGCGTGTGGTGGAGGAATGGAAAGACCTTCAAAGTCCTGACAATGACGCAGAGAAGGTACTTCTACAAATTGATGCTTCCATAAATTTTAGTTGAACTAATTGCCTTTGTTTTCTTGACAAGTTTATATCAATGCAGCTGCCTGCTTTCTTTTGCCACATTAACTTTAACAGCCTTGAATTAATGTCAGAAAGTGGTTTATGTTTAAGCAAAAGTAGTCCTATGTAATAACACATATTTATTACATTGAATTGGTTCATTGAATCATAATCATGAAATCTAAAAGATATGATTTAGTCTAATGTTGCATATTACGTTATATATGACAAGTTTTTTTAAACCTGTGAATGGCTGTGATTTTTGTCCAACAAGTCTTTCTTTTTTTGTTTATTTATTGACTGATGAAAGTGGTGTAAAACACTCATCAACTGGCATGTCACTTTAGTAGTGGTTAACCTGAGACTATCTTATTGTATAACGGTCAATATTTTATATTTTATTAAATATTAAAGCTGTTATGTTTGAGATATTGTACTAAGATGAGCTGAATCGTCTGACACTTTATGTGTAGATGTTTTAAAAAAAATGTTAATTTTAATAAAATTGAGATAAACAACAAAATTGTAAAATCTAGTTGATATTTTCTGCTTTAGTGTTTTAATTACAACTATAAAAAATAAGAGGTTGAGTGTTGTGGAAAGCTGGGTTTAAGTTCAATTCTGAAGTTCAATGATTAAAATTTGATTAAAGTCTTTCCCTTTGGAAAGAACACTGTTTATGCCAAGAGAACTGTATATGATCATTATTGAAAAAATGAAATGTTTTCTCTATGCTTTATTGATAAGACCGATGATATTTTACATTGAATATGATAACATAGGAAAGGCTTCATTTCTGAATACATGTTGTATAGGATGTAGTTTAACTTCAAAGAGTTAGCTAATTTTAACACAATGTGACAAAGTTATATATTTTTTATGATACAAGTGTACATGTATTTACTAATTGACTCACAAGCATGTTAAAATTTGTTTTTGTTCTCTTTTCCTGTAGGAGAATAAGTTGGGTGACATTTGTTTCTCATTGAGGTATGTCCCAACAGCTGGTAAACTAACAGTCGTTATCCTTGAAGCCAAAAACCTCAAGAAAATGGATGTGGGCGGCCTCTCAGGTATATTAAATATTGTAGAACTATATTCATTTTGGCAGGACCTAATAGTGTGACAATAGAATGATATAAAGGAAGGCTGTGCTTGGGAGTAAAGCCGTACCCCAGTTTCACTCCACAGGGGGTTAAACCAAGAAATGGACAATTATCAGTGGGATGTTGCTATATTTGATCAAAATTCGGCTTACAACATCAATTAACATTAAATATAACTGTATTTAACAAATTACCAAATAAATCAATTATTTTTGATTTATACTCGATTTTTAATCTCCGGATCATTTTTAATTTTTTTTAACAAAAAAGAAAAAAGTTTTCTCCATTTTGTAGAGCTTTGGATGTGCTTATATAAATCTAATTTTAAAAAGTCGAAAGACCCGTACCAAGACTTAGAATCTAGACCTAACGTTTCTTCCTTGAAAAAAGAAATTGTGTTTTTCATTCTCTATATTCTTGAAAATTGTTATTATCGAATAACTGAACACTTTTATTCCTTTAAAAAATAAAATTCAAAAAAAATATGTTGAAAATCTGTTTTAATTATTTAAGTAAATCTAAAGTTTGTTTGAAAATATGTATTAATCACTTCTTATTTTTCAGCAATGAAAGTTGTTTTCATAACTGCCTTGTTTATTTCTTTCAACAATTTGGTTCATAAGTGGTGGCTTATGATACAGTTGAAAACATCAATTAAATGTATCAATGATTCCCATTGAGCCCTTATTGATTTTCTCCAGTATAAAGGGCACTGGGGTAATATGAGTGTAATAAGTCACATACTCTTCAGCACAGCATATGACAACAATTATTTTCAGTTGCTTATCTTTTGACAACTGAACCTCTTCTTTTTGTATCGGGATGGGATAGACTTGTGAATAAGCATTGTATAGATACATATTGAATGAGGTGAAGAATGGTAATACCAAACGAAAACATGATTTCTTTTGCATTAACTTTGGAATTAGAAGGGTACAAACACTTCTGGAAAACAGCTGTTAATATGGATCTCAGAAATAATGTCTTACAGGAATAAATTAAATAATTTCGAGATTTGAAATGAAAGTGGAAATTTGTATTCCCTTTTTGATTGAAGAACTATTTGGTATCTAATACTTATGAAATTTACATCATTAAAAGTTTTACAATTTAGAATAGAAAAAAATTTTCCATTAAAAACATAGTAATAAATAATATATATATTTTTAAATTAAATTACAACTTTGCAAAAGTTTCATGAAAAAAATTTCATATTGGTATCTAATACTTATGAAATTTACATCATTACAAGTTTTACAATTTAGAATAGAAAAAAAATTTCCATTAAAAACATAGTAATAAATAATATATATTTTTTTAAATTAAATTACAACTTGCAAAAGTTTCATGAAAAAAATTTCATATTGGTATCTAATAATTATGATATTTACATCATTACAAGTTGAGATTGCAATTTAGAACAAAGTAATAAAGAATTTAAAAAGAACAATTAAATGACAACTTTGCAAATTACAACTGCTGGGTCTGGTATTGTCTAAAGATCCAAGTGTCATGAAAAACATTAATATTGTTGTGTTATACCACCATACTTTTGCCTTTACTAGATCCCTATGTGAAAATAGCACTGTATCAGGGGACTAAGAGACTGAAGAAAAAGAAAACAACTATTAAGAAACGAACCCTGAATCCGTACTTCAATGAGTCCTTTACTTTTGAAGTGCCATTCGAGCAAATCCAGGTACCACGGTTTGGGAGCGGAATCAATTCTCTTTCATATTTTATGGTTCAGGTTGCAACACTTCAGCTGAATTCATCCACATATTGTCCATTCTTTGTTATGTATTGCCAACATATACCATGTATCAAAAATGAATTTATTCAATAGTTAGATCCAGTTTCAATAGGTTTCTCTATCCAAAAAATTAATGACTGAAGCAAAGGTTTTGTTTTGCAATAAATTTGTTTAAAGTGTGGGAGTTAATTTTGGAGATAAAATTAGCTGTCCCATCATTTAGACTTTACTGGATTATTTTTAAGTTATAATTACCAGTACTATCTGGATCTGGATCTAACTTTGTTGTAAGTTCATTTCCAGGCTTAAAACTGAGATACGGTCAGTTTAAATAAAGAACCAAGAATGGACAATGTGTAAAAGATGATACGCCAAAATGCCCAGATTGTGCCTTGACTATTGTCTCTTTTGGAACTCCAATTTTGGTATCATAAGAAAATTCTGTCATCTTTTAGGATTGTCTGGCGCTGGCAACATCTTGTACAGATATTTGGCTGATTTTTTTTGCATGTTTATTTTTGCATTGGTATTTTGTTATTATTATTATTTATTTTTTTGGACCAGCTCCATGGGATCATTATTATTATTATTACATTTATTGCTATAAGCTGTACCCTGTCCTCTTTTTCTCTCTTACTCTTTTCAACTAGATCCTTATGTTAAGATATCTCTGCTGCTCAATGGTAAACGAGTAAAGAAGAAGAAGACAACCATCAAGAAGTGCACGCTCAATCCTTATTATAACGAGTCGTTCACTTTTGAGGTTCCTTTTGAACAAATCCAGGTAGCGTTGGCATGCGGAGTCGTCCATTTGTGCCAAGGACACTCTGTATTATGTGGTTCAGTATTAGACTAGATTTCAGTGTGTGCCAGTGTTCTTGTTAGAAATCATCATCGTAGTTGCCTCCCCTTAGACCAGTCTCTTGTGTCGTGCACGATTAAACCTACTTCAATTACAGCATTGTGATATTCATTATTTTCTTATTTTTACATCAAATTGATTTGTTTGTTAATTTAGAAGCCTTGCTAAGCCTAACTAATGGAAGTATTTTGAACATTGAATTATGCATGTTCCCTCAGTTAAAATAACTAAATGGTTAAATTATATCTATAAATCTTTGACCATGTGGTAATGTTTTTTTATAATTGAAGTAGATAAATGAATATGGGGCATTAAACTATGAAGAATAAATTAAAGATCTTGTTTTCCACGATCGCTGTAAATGAAGTTTGTTTTTCACTCCTTGTGAACTAATTTAAGGATTTGAAAATACTGTACATTTAAAGTAAATTATGGATTTGGTTTAGAATCAATATGGAGAAATACAGAAACCTGAGTATATCAACCAATGAATATACCAAAAACTTAGAATACTGACTAATGAATATACCCAAAACTGAGAATACTGACTAATGAATATACCTAAAACTGAGAATACTGACTAATGAATATACCTAAAACTGAGAATACTGACGAATGAATATGCCTAAAACTGAGAATACTGACTAATGAATATACCTAAAACTGAGAATACTGACGAATGAATATACCCAAAACTGAGAATACTGACTAATGAATATACCCAAAACTGAGAATACTGACTAATGAATATACCTAAAACTGAGAATACTGACGAATGAATATACCTAAAACTGAGATTACTGACTAATGAATATACCAGAAAACTGAGAATACTGACTGGCTTGGTGCTCAGTTTTGTCTGTATTATACATTGTACATGTGTATGACAATCCTATTTGCCAAAAAAAGGACAGAAGTTCCGTCTCCAATGTGTGTTAAATTTGATTATAAACTTACCACATTGTTGCATCCATACCTATCCATAATTATTTCAAAAATCCTTGTTTAAAGTACAGTTTCTTCAGATTCACTTCTCAAGGTATGAGAAGGTTCAGTTTATGCTCCATCACCGGAGTCTGTTTCCACGAGGCTTGTAAATGTCTGTCAATATCAGTGTGAAGCACTACTAACAGTACAGAATAATCCTTGTCATTGCACTGGATGTTTTGAGTGCACTATTGACATTTGTATCAGCCTGGCTCTCTGTCAGTGTAATTTGGGGGGTTAGCTCTACTTCAATTTCTTCTTGTCTTGGTTAAGAAAGGAAGGTGACTCCTGAATAAATTACTGGAATCAGGTGCCGGTCCTTAGGTACCTCATGAAGTACTAGTCATTGGCTGCCATGTGGTACATTGCCTTAGCACAGTGCTTCTGTTTTTTTTTATCAATCCTGAATCAGTAAAATGGATCTGATTTGAAATTCCAGTTAAGGTTGTAGTAGCATTCTCCACAAGTCTGTAAACGGTTTGGATGAAATGTAGAAGGAGATTTGATACTTACCCTTCTAGATAGATCTGTTTTTAGTTTCGTATCATCTGTTTCATATTTGTTGTTGCCCAATACAGATTTATGTCCAAGAAAGGAAATATATCTGTTTTATCTTATGTTCTGGTTTATCAAATAGTAGATTTTTTAAGTGAAGAATTTTAAACTTCAAAAGTGGATTATTAAATTAGAATGTATGTTATTGTGTCAAGGGTGGTAGAATCTGCAGCAGGTGGTTGAATTTGATGCATATTGTGTTGTTCTCACCTGTGCTGTGTGTTGTGAATGTAAGGCTTGTTATGATCAAAGAGTATAGCTGTATTGTATATAGTGGGGAAATTGACATCTTTTATGGCAGCTGGTATTGGACATAAAATGAGGATTGTTTCCCATGTTTCCTTTGGAAATTATTTTACAAGGACAAAGGATTTTCTGGACCCTGAATTGTTTTTGTTTGCGAGCACTGTTCGTGTAAATGGTTATTCTCACGTTCACGATCTCCTTCACACCTTTCCTTTGGCTGTCACATGCTGTGAACTTTCTACCCTCCTTTCTCCACTACTGCGATGTATCCTCTTTCTTCAAATTCACTTACTACCTTCCTGCAGAGCACTGCGTACAAAACCATTCCATTCAATATTTTCTCAACTTTGCATGTTCATTTGCACTTCACATACACCTTAATGAGTCTGTTGTACACAGCCATGGAATTTACACTAATTCTCCACACAGCTCTATTTGTATTCTATTATACTCATGTATATTGCTGAACTTGGGCAATATTGTTTAAATAAGTTGTTTGAACTCGGTCATAATGGTACCTTACTCCAAAAATTAAGACAACCATATTTCATTTAAATGATTCAATGAAATAGATTGAGCTTATAGTGTAAACCAGTGAAGCATCCTTTTGAAATAGGCTCGAGACTTAACTACATGGCTACGTTTATGACGATGCACTCCACTGTTCATTGTTTAGCACCAGTACTGTGTTTTTGGTGTCAAGTGGTGTATGTGGTGCCATATATTTTGCATATTTCTTCTGTACATTTTTATATTGTATTATCTTTATTTAACAATCGAATATCTTTTTTCTTATTCTAACAAGCTATAACTATTCTATCATTATATATCTTGTAAACAGATGGTATAACATTTTGTATTAACCCTGGTGGTTGACGAGAGCTTTGTGTGTCCTGGTGCTCTCTGAGCTCACGGAATACATGAGGATATTTTGTTGTTACGTCTCTAATTATAAATTGACACACTTTGTCTGATTGCACCATGTTTGACAGATTCTACTCATCTTGTATCTTGTTGTTATTTCTTGCCAGTCTCATCAAGGGAGGTTTCCGTCACCTAAATGACACTGAGTGAGATAACCTAAGTATAAAGTATACCTCAATGAAATAAAACTAATTGGATTGGAAGGGATCATCGTTAAAATTGCTCTATTCTGACATTTTAATGATTATTGAATTCACCACCTGATAATTTAAATCAATAGAGATAAAGAATAAAATGTCAAAATAATATTACCTCTGACTTTCTCATTTCTACCACTGTAGTGTTTTTATCCAATGTCCAGATCTCTTGTTATTATTGTTTTAATGATTCTCATGTAACTTATCTAGTTTTTATTTTATTTATCTTCATAGAAAGTGACGTTGGCTATCACAGTGGTTGACTATGACCGTATCGGGACATCAGAACCAATCGGCCGCACAATGCTCGGGTGCAATTCCTCTGGTACAGAACTGCGTCACTGGAGCGACATGCTCGCTAACCCCAGACGCCCTATCGCCCAATGGCACACGCTCCAGGAGGTCCCTGAGAAGAACTAAGAGCTCTCAGGATGGAGTTGTTTTTAGATAGACAGTTATTATTACTATACCAACGTGTGGAACTGAGTCAGTGTCTCAAAGAATAAAGATATCGTATTCTGAAGGAGATCATCATATACTAAATTATTATTCGTGATTTGAACTTGTCACACCAAATAAATACTATTTTATCCCCTCCCCCTATATATACATCAGAGGCAGGGTACCTTGTATAACTCGGTATTTTATGAATGAAATTTCGAAATCTTGGGAATATTGTAGACAAGTGAAAATGTGCCACAGATAGCCGGTTGCTGGGAGACCTACAATTGACCTTTGACCCAGGTCACGTTATTTATTAGCAGTGTCACAATGCTGATTACGGTTATCACTCAAATTTCTGTGTATATAGGAATGTTGGTCCAATCGAAGATAGAGAGATTCCTCTTTATCAACTGTAACTAATGATCAAAATATACAGGATCTTTTATTCATTAAGGAACACAACAAACTCAATAACAACATCTGTCACAGTGCTGTTTATAAACCTGTTTGTCACACATTTCTTATCCTGGCTTAACTTAACTTGAATCACAATTTCAGATATTTTTTTACTGCTATATTTCTAGTAGGTTTCATTAATTTTCAATAAGTTTATTTGAAACTAAGTTTATTCCTCAATGGAATAACTATTTCTGAAATTTTCTCCCTGTGGTATTTTGTGTTATTGGATTAAACTTCTTTTGATAAATTAAGTTCTTAAATTCTAAATTGTATGCCAAAAGACTGAACTGTGGACTCCATCTCCAGCAAACGTAACTCGTGATTTTATAAGATGTGAGCGTTTACTTTTAATTATTTTATTAAGAGATTAAATTATGTTAATGGATCCAATTTACAAGGGTTTTTTCAATGATTGTTAGTTTCACTGACAGCTTACATTTATTAACAAACAAAAAAGCCTGTGAATTAGCTCTGCTTTTAATTGTAAATTGTATGTGTCTTACAAAAGGGTTTTGTCTTTAAACTCAGTGTTTTTAAAATGTGATACATCTCTGTATATAGGTTTTGTAGATTTATTGTTAGTATTGTTCCCACAATTGTGATAATTTTGTTAGTAATTTCTCCTTTTTTGCCCAGTTTTTAACCATCTTTTCTTGTTGACGAATATTGTAATTTAGTAAAGGGACACAAATTTTATAGGATATTAAAGGGGAACAACTCTCTCACAATAGGGAGATAACTTATGCTCGTTATACACATTAAGGATTTTCAACAGGTTAAAATCATCTTTATATAATTACTTTTGGAAACACATTAATCAGGTCAGCCTATGATTATGTTATATTAAACGTCTGCAATGATAATAATGTTAAATTAATAAAAACAAATTGAGTATATTACATATGACTAAATCACAACTTATGTTTTAGTTTGGAACAAGGTGCAGTGAACAGTGTTGACATTATACTTTAATACATAGATAAAATATTTACTTAGTACTTATGTTAAGATTTTCGGGTGAATTTATTAGTCATTTTTATTTATTATTGACAAAAATCCCTTTTAGATAATCAGTATGTTAATTCATTTTGAAAATTTTACATATATTCCATCTTTTATTCATTAGACAAAACATTCATAAGTTAAATTTGATTTACAGTTGTCCTACTTAATCAACTGTTAAATACTGTAATCTTGTGGAATTTTCATCTTTAATAATGGCTAAATCTTCCAAGCTCTCTTTGGGCGATCTGATGTTTGTTAAAATCTATTTATTTGTGAAAGTTTTATTGAGAAATCCATTCATACATTCCAACTTTCAGACCCCGTAATGAGCTTACAATGACATTAAATGTTTTATTGAACCAGTACTGTAACGCACTCTGACCATTCAGTTTAACAGGCATACAGACTATTGGGACCAAACACAAATGTACTGGAATGAAGTAGAATAAACTAACAAAATGAATCATATCTCTAAAAAGTGATCTTTGCTGTGATTTTCACATTATATAGCATGAATAACGTAAGCAATGTTGAAGACTTCTTTACAGATCTTCTGACTATAAATCAGATAATGTGCCACGTAGGAACTTACAAGATGTGACACAGATGTGCACTGGGCAAGAGGCAATTATGTACTATGTAATTAAGCTGCCGTTTGATATAATAAAAGGAGGAATAATTGAACACTTTATTAAAAGCCACAAATTCATACTGTGTACGAAATCAATTTTAATCAAATTACATTTTAGTGATTAATAAATAAAACGCTATGTTATTATCACATATAATAATGTCAGCATGTGATTATAGTGATTCGATGGGTCACATGATTAAATGATGATTAACTGTATGTATATCATGTATAACTGTTATCTTTATTTGTTCTTAATATACATGTATGTCTGGTATTCTTTCACTTTCTTCCTATAGACTAGTCACAGACTGAGACCGGCTCCTGAATTTGGGCCATGTACTTCTCTTGAGGATTGTTACTTTGTACATTGAAAGTAAAGAAAATTAAATGTTTTCCACATTTAAACAAATTTGTTTTTCACAAACTGGAAATAACTTGGAGTGTTTTTTTCTAACCAGGGTTTGCTCTAGCTACTTAATTTTAAAAAAAAATCCTTAATTTCTGTAATTATTTTAATTGGAGGTACTTCTGGGTGAGACAAGTTTGTACTGACCTTATTTCTCAGAATGTTTATTAGCATACATAGCTGATCTTTATAAGAATACATTTCACATGTGCAATGTTGCTTTAGTGCATTTCTATATGACAGCTTTACCCTAAAACTAAAGCATTTAAGTGCAATGTTGTCCTTGGAGTGTTATTTTGGCGAGATGCAGTTTGAATATGTTTGGGGGAATCCCCATTGCTCACTTTCAGGATCTGTTTTGATTTACGAAACTATGGCTATATATTTGTGTTATTCTCTGTAAATTTGAGAAGAGAATTGAATTTGTGACACATTGTTAATATTTGGGAACCTGTGTCCCTATATTATTTGTATTATTAATTTAATATTAACTTACTTTCTATGAACATGGTATTGTTTAGTACAATAGTTGGGGTAAAACCCATAAACTGTCAAAATAATGAGACATTTTATGATACACTTATGTAAAATATACACAGCTGTATTAAAGTAATCCTGTTTTACAGCTACATGTAAATACACAAAATTAAAAAATAGCACTAATATATAGCCATTGTTTTAAATCGCACATTGCCTTTAGTAAATGTGTACTGTATTTCATAATAATCACTCGTATTGGGTTTTTTCCTTGCTCATTATAGGTTTTTTCTCTTATTTAGAGTCTATATATATATTTACAGATTTTGTGTTTACATGTATATACTTGCATTATACTCTACAGATGTAATGAATTTGTGTCTTTGACTGCATACGATATAGTACCTGGGCATTGTCCCTTTAGGTTTAATATAGCCTCAGTTGCTCTTCATTACCGCGAAGACACAATGCCTTCAGCACTGGTTGTCGTGGTAATTAAAATCAACTTAGTGGAACACAACGCAGGATAAATTATAGAATAACGGAGGTGACATGGGTTCACATCTACCTGCGATAGAAATACAAAAAAAAAAATATGGTGTTATATTGTTTAGTTGGCCCTGTCTAATGAAGGAACCTTAAGTACTTTTCATCACAAATTTAGAACAGAATAATGGAACATAAATTGAACGACCTGATTATATTTTGTTGACCAATCTGCATATTTCATAATGAAGTATCGTGTGAAATGTCAATCAAGGAATATATTTTGTAGTAAATTACAAAGATTATTCAAGTTTTAAATTGACAGTTACTAACATTTTATTGCTATTAGAAGGTCACAGTTGTTTATTTTGTTGCCATTTTGTTGAAGCTGTATAGCCTGTTGTTGTTGTTTTGAGTCGTGATCACACACATATTACTACATATTGTGTACCCCTTAATTGTTAATGAAATAAAGGCAGTAATGTCTCAGTCTGAACTAGAGTGAAGTTTTATTTTCTTCTCCGTTTTAATTGGACATCAAATCAGTAAGTCTTAAGATTGGGATAAAGTCATACATACAGCTAGACTATGATTAACAAAGGTCCTAGGAGAAAGAAGATTCCACTGTCCACCAGGCCTGTTTCCATAGACCCCCCCTGGAGTGGAGGCCTGCACGCCGAGATCTGACCCCTGTTTGATTACAGATGGATGATTTTATTTGGTTATCGTTACATCTATACCCTTTGGGCATGTAGTATCTGTATTAATACATTAGGACACTGCATCAAGAACTAAACAGTAACTGGTTTCCTTATTGTATTATCTTATAAATTATTCATCTTCCAAACATTAAAGATTTAATAGCAATTTAAAAGAGGGGGATGTTGAGGCCCGCTATAACTGAAATGTTGACAGATAATAGTAAACAAAGTTTGAATAATTGTTTCATCAGGTTGATGGACACCGCAAAGTTTGTCCAAAACAGCACCTTGGCCCAGGCTAATATGTATGTCATAATTAAGGCAACAAACGTGAAGCTAGAAATTTCAGTCAAGAAAAGAAAATATTTTCTTTCAAATTTATTACTATTTTTTTGTGAAGGACTACATGTATTTTGTAAAAAATCTTCTTAGCTGATTAATTTAACCCAAAGTTTATATGGTCAAAATGAAAGTTATTTTCCAAGGGAGATAATTAAGTCTCTTTAGTCTACAACACATTCAAAACATGGAGGTCATCATTTGCCGATAGTTTAACCATGTTGCACGGAGATTTTGGAGAGATTTGAAAACTGTCTTGACGCCTTAAAACTATTCCAACTGTGATATTGATTACATCAGCAATCCAAGTGTGTTCTTTCTCCTGTTTTAAAGACATAAGGGAATACAAACACTTTATTCAATTACATTCAGTTTATTAGACAGTAATAGCAGTGGTACATAACCAAAGTACGTGTATAGTGATATTTGTAATAAATAAAATATGCGAACAATATGGCTGGTTTACAATAGGATGGATGTATCGCAGTTTATATGATCTCATCAGTAGTGGACTGGCCCCAGTGGAAATATGTCTATTTATACATTAACAAAGTCAAAACGAAAAAAGTTTATTGATAAACATTCATGTAGCTGGTTTACATTCAATAAACAAATTATAAACAAAATGTGCGAAAAGATCAAAATATATTTGTCCATTAAATAGAATGATATGAAAGGAAAAACTTAGTCTGTGATTGCATAAAATATAATTCATTACCAGAAATCATATAACATTTTTTATGAAACTATTTTTTAACATGTAAGACAATGATTTGAAAAAATTGCCAAAGTAAAGATCAATTAGATTTATAGATCAACTAAAATTCGAGTTAGTCATTTACATCAGAAAAGATCAGGTCTTTAATAAGGACCAAATTAATATTGCATATAAATATCTGGATTTCAAATGCTTGAACACTTATACCTTTATACCTATGCCAATAGACTATACCGTGTAAAAATAAAAACAACATGGAAATCATTTCGGTTCAATTAATGTCAAATATGCCACATGAAAAAGGTCTTCAGAATGGTTTTAGAAGTTGGGCTCTCTACAATATCAATCAAATTAGTCAAGAAATCGGAAGGGATTCTTGAAAGTTTTAGGTACAACAGAAACTGATTGCCACTTAAACAATATAAGATGGCATCCTTACAATAATCAGATTCCATCAATATATGTACTGATGGTCTAAATAGAAATCCTGATTCGATTGGAACTGGCACTACAATAATAGTTTGAGACTAACGTCAACTACGAAAAGAAACCCAACAGTTGTGATACAAAAGCGACAAAATTTTCTTCTCCACAAATACATTGGAAAGACAATGGACATTGGACAAATGTAGCGATCATGTCAAATTTGTGCATAGCAGAAAGAATCTCAATGCTAACTGAATAGCAATGGTTGGTCATACAGTTGTTTTTTTATTTAATGTTAAAATCAAAAGTATTTCACTTTACTGACAACATTACATAGGCTTTGGAAATCTGGTTAGCTTCTGGTAGTGTCTGGGTATATCCTTTATACCTTTGAGGTTTTGAAGAGCAATCTTTTAAAGGGGTATTTTGTTTTGCTTTTGGATGCAGCCATAGATGCTGACAAGAAAATCATCATTTTTTTAACTTTCTGAAAATTTTCAGCCATTATTGCTAGTTTGCACAAGTACACCAACATGGCTGGCAACATAACACATGTTTATCCCACTACAATTATATTATTAGGCATTGATTCGGCATCTTTATTCAATGAACAATAACAGGAATGACAAAGAGCTAAAACAATATTTTGATTGCAATTTTTTTATCAGTATAAATAGATATTGCAGATATATCTTAAATCAGTCCGATTACAGAGCGAATTTGTAAATAAATCAAAAATAACTATGGTGTAAATATGCAGTAGAAGGCATGAACAGACAAACAAAAACTAAATATCACAGATTCTTCAATACTTTGTGACTTGCCATTAATAACAAGTCATGCCATGCCAAATAAGCTACAAAATCCTTCATGCCAGACAGATTTCACCCTATAATAATCAAGGACAATGCCATATACATGTGTATAAACAAAACTGTTTCAGAGAAGTCACATAAATAAGTAAATAAATCATGACCCAAGAAAACAATTTTGCAAAGTGTGATGGGTATGATGACTTTACAAATCAATTCATCCACATTTTTCACCTTTCCTTCCGGACACCAATACAAGACACAAAAGATATGAAAATCTGTTTTGTAAGGGTTCCAAGATCGAAAAACAAAGGAAAAGTTTCATGGCTGAACAGTTTTGATGCTTTCCTTCTACACGGTATCAGACTACAGTTTTCCAGTTATTTATGAATAAGAAGAAAAACAGTCCTTGCAATAAAAAAAAAATCATTTAATATATGTATTCTCAATATGTCTTCCATTAAATGCACATAACCATGAAAAAAATACTGTACAACAGGATGTTTGCCAATTGCACAAAAAATTTGCGTGCAAACTTCCTTTTTCTATATTAACCAGTCTGAGGCTATCATCTAGATTCACCGAGGCCATTCTGAACATGGATCCCCAGCTGTTCGCTGCCTGTAGTTTTTCTTTGATTGACCGATTGATGTTTTACTATGGGTCTTCAGCTTCGCACGTTGCAGGTCTAGAAGGGAGCTATAAGGAAACAGGACAGGTGTCCAGTAGAATGTTCTTTCCACTAGGATCTTTGTTTACTTCATCTTAATTCGGAACGACTTTAATTTTGCTATCCAGTCTTCAAATACAGATTAGTCTTTCACCCTGACTACTGATCACAGACAATACATGAACACTGTCAAACGCAGTCCAGGTAAACCACACTCCTGAAGATTTCAATGATTGGCTGCAGGTTGACATCTGGTGCATCTGACAACCTGTCCAGGTATTCAATGGATCAACTAACTTCAATTAACATACAATGCATAATAAAAAAAAATTTAAAAAAATTCAAAGGTTGAATTTCAGATAGAAGATGATATGATCTCTGAAATGTATACCTTAATTTTGGTATATTTTCTCCCTCTATAATAGCACAATAGCAAAGCTTATTGCAGTGATTATTATTCTTACGCCTTCAAACAACTGAAAGATAAATATTACCCTAAATACATTATCCATGCTTCAAAATGTTTCTTTTTCTAAATCATGTTATGGCTGTGACCTTGTTTGAGTGGCTGAAGCTTGACATTTATTTTGCAGATTTTGGTTTTGGACGTATTCCAGATCGCTTTTTCTTAGAATCACCCCCCATCGGCCTGAAAAACAGAAAATAATTTTGTAAGCAATTATTTATTAAAGGTGGAGATTTTATACTAAAAATTTAGTTAATTTACTGCATTAAAAAAATAAATTATTCAAGGAATATTAGCAGTAGTATAAATTTAAATGGAGAGAGAAGATAAAAGTAAATGTTACGGTTTCAAATACTAAAATTCATTACAAAAATAACAATTCTACCTGGAATTGAATTACCTCCCACAATAATGTATTTACATGTATGTCAGAATAGTTTCACCTCTAGAAACAAATTCTAGGACTTTGCAGTCTGATAACTTCTTAGATGGCATTTTATTTATAGCCTGCATTAGCATAAGCCATGCTCAGAATACTCTATATTCGGAGCCATAAAGCCATAACTTTAAAATGGCAGGGAAATAGTCTGATGTTTCTGAAATGTGCAGGTACCTAACTTCATACACTTATATATATATAAATTTCAAATTAATTGGACAGAAATTTAGAAAGAAGTAGCCCAACCCAAAATTGAATCGATGGATTGAGGCATGGACAATGTATCTTCAGCATACCTACCAAATTAAATTTGTTTGTCGGAGATATAATAAAATGATACAAAAAAGCAAACTGTGGAAATGACAAAACTTACTTTTCGTAGATCTCTCTAGGCCATGTGATGAAGTAGGAATAGATGTAAGGGCGGGTAACTCCTTGGCTATTACGCACCCTATCTAGACTCATGTGCATGTCATGATTTTTCCGCCTTTTTTTAGCAAGGATTAATTTCCGATGATCAAATTCACGTCTCATCTGTTCTTTCTCAGCAGCCTCCTTTTGTTCAATCTAAATAAGCATTTGAGAATATGTCAGTTGTGCATGTTGTTCAGTGGTGTCTTAAGTTTAAAATACAAAAACAAAAACAGGTACTGTCTGTTTTACATTGTTCCATCTTGGTGTTTTTAACGTATTGCATTTACTGTCAGACATAATGGCCTTTATGCCTTAGATGATGAATGTTGTAGGCCTACATTTGAACTTTAAGAACAAAAAAATAAATAAAATGATAGTGGCTATCTGGTTTATTTTAAATGTGACAAGAGTATGTGATATGTTTTCTGAACAGTTTGAGTTTCAACAGGTGGAACAAAATAGCACCATGGTGACATCAACCACAGTAAGAGATTTGATCCATAAAATGCATTTCAAAGAAAGAAGGATTTTTTAGGCATAATTTAATTATTTACCCCTTTGTTAAAAGGAAATTACAAACTTGTTGTTACCTCTTTTAATCTAGCTGTCTCCAGTTGTAATCTAGCTAAATCTTCAAGCTCAATTTGGTGTCGCTCATGGTCCAACATTTGCTGCTCTTCCTCTATCTCTTGCCTAGATATTTGGAACAAATAGCAATGATGTGAACCAAACAATATTAACAACAACAACAAAATGGAGGGGGTGGATGAGGAGGTCTACAGTGGTCAAAAACAGATGCTACTCTCCAGTACAGCGAGGCTAATACCAGCCCTTGGGTAGCTTCTTCAATACATCCACATATGGCAAAAGTGGTAGTCATTCTTAAGAATTGATCCTTTATTCATCACTTTGTCAAGTTTTTTCATTACTATGAATTCTGGATCTGCATATGTGAAAACCTTATGAGTTAAAATACTTATTTCATACACAACCTCTGTTCATATATTGGATGTGGAAAAGTGATTGCAGTTCTTTTTAGTTGTAAAATTAACTATTTTGTTCTATTATCACTTTAAACACTAATCTAGTCAATAAAATGGTTTACCCTGGATAGTAGGTTATCTCCCTTGAATGTGATTTTTGAAGGCTATCTCCCTTTCTGTTTTTATTCCATTAACTTACTTCAATTTTTCATCTTCTTCATCCAGTTTTTGTGTTTCTTGAAGAAGAGACAATTTTTTCTTTTCAATTTCTTCCTGCTCAGTCAGCAATCTCTGCATTGCTTCTTCTTCAGCCTAAATGAGGAGTTAAAAAAAAATAATTTAGTAACTTGGTCAAATTCATCTGCCACCCTGTAAAAGCCCTGATCTAAACATCAGCCACAGTATAGAAAGGTAGCTTTAATCTGAGACGACTAGTGTGTGATCCGAATATGGTAGATGTACTTCACTTACATTCTGAGGGTGCAGATGACAGCTTACAACCACATTGTTCATTGCGACCATATAAGCTGACCTATACTTACCAGTCTTTCCAAAGATCTCATTCTATCTTCCTGCTCTTCTGCTAATTGTTGTGCCTCCCTCATCTCATCCTGTACAAATTATAATTGATAAAAATGTATATAAAAACAATAAATAAATATTACAGCAAACAAAATTCATGGCTTAGTCAATGAGTTTGTTAATCTTCAGTAAACATGTAACACATAATGCATTAGCTACCAGATGTGAAGAGAATTTATCCATTGCTGTTCCAATCTGAAACACATATTCTTCCTGTGGAGTGTTAATTTAACTATTCAGCACTTTCTTTGCAAAATAGAATCTGGGAAAGGAACAGGAATTATTATCTGCAACCTTTTCCTTCATTATGGAATAACATTTCAATGGAAATCCCAATACATGTACCTTATAACAAGGTAAAAACATAAGGGTTGTGAATTGGTAGAAATTTTTCTTTACTCTTCAAAGTGTTTTAATCCCTGTTATTTAAATAAAATTAGAGCAAAGATAATTTTTGTTATTGTGGGATATTAACATTTTCCTAGACACTGACCGTGCAAAACATTTAACAAACAGAGCTTTATGTGAGATACCTTCATACCTTGTAAGTCATGCACCAAACTGACAAGTGACAACAGTTGATAACAGCTAACTAGACAGACCAACCACCTTGTGCGAGGCATAAGCACAACTTTAATTACAATTTAGAACACAATTTAAATGCAGTTGAATGAAGGAAGAAATGGGCAATACCTCAAATCTTTCTTGTGCCAATCTCTCCTCTTCGTCTCTGTTTCTTCCCATTTTCTCCACTAAATTAGACCTCATTTCAGCATCTGCAATACTTTCTAACATCTCTAGTTCTTTAGCTCTCCCTGCTTCCATCATTTTCTTCTCACGCTCTCGGTTCTGAATCGCTAGTAGTTTTTTTCTTTCCAGTTCAGCTTTCCTCTGGAGTTCACGCAGCTCTCTCTGTGACTTTCGGGTCATTGCCATGGTTGCCTTAGCATCCTCCTCAGCTTGTCGTAGTTCTGCAGCCTCTTTCTCCAACGAGTCCATCTGGAACTGGTACTCCTGTATGCACAAATTCGTCACATAAATTAAGTTAATTTGTTGGATATTATGCTGTACTTAATGTTATTTCACTCATATAAGGATGTGCCACGCCAATGGGTTTGGTTGTTGGTTTGTTTGATTGGGGTTTAACATCATACTCAAGGGTATTTCACTTATATGACGACGTGCCAGCCCAATGGGTGAAG
>JAQQZZ010144954.1:11292-45236 GCA_030265115.1 Mopalia vespertina | reverse complement strand
TTTAGTTTCATATCACAACTATTATCTAACTCTGTATTATATAAGCCAGCCAAGCCAGTTCAATTTTTTGTTGTTTTGTTGTTTTTACACATGTGGTGTCTCAAACTGTATATATATATATTTTGAATTAATGAAGTCAGAAAATTTGCTTGCCTCCACCGGGATTCGAACCCGGGACCTTTGGGTTACATATGCTCTTAATTTTATTACTCTCATTAGCTTGAAAACGGTGCTAGTATGAATAAACCCAGAAGTTGAAAATCCATAAAGTCTTACTTATTATGTTATATATTTATATATAAGCAAATTTTTATGTGTTCATTTATTCATAATATTATATAAAGTATTTTATATATATATTTTGTATATATATTTATGTAATTTTGATATGATTTGAGATCCCTACAATCAGTACTCAGTCCAACGCCTGTGAAGTTAGAATTCAATTTAGTTAACAATTTGAAGGGAGCAGTCAATATGTGTTTGATGTAAATAGAAAAGGCCTTCTATCTTAATGTAGACTTCAATTTAGTTAACAATTTGAAGGGAGCAGTCAATATGTGTTTGATGTAAATAGAAAATGCCTTATATCTTAATGGAGACTTCAATTTAGTTAACAATTTGAAGGGAGCAGTCAATATGTGTTTGATGTAAATAGAAAGTGCCTTATATCTTAATGGAGACTTCAATTTAGTTAACAATTTGAAGGGAGCAGTCAATATGTGTTTGATGTACATAGAAAGTGCCTTATATCTTAATGGATGACAAAAGAAGTATCCGTGTTGAAAAAATAAACAAAAGTTTCCTTAATTTGTTTTTGAATTCTGCAAAGTGTCTGTGGAGACTGGTGTCTGTGACTCGTCCATCAAACAGAACCATCCCCGGAGCATTATCACTTTAACTCTTTTTACATTTTCCTATCCTTTTTATCTTTTTTCTTTCGACAAAGAATATTTTTTTTCACTTGAAGACTTGCACCTGATAATGTAGTTAGTGGCACCGAGAATTGCAGCTGGGAAATGTATTCATTAGGACGTACAGTCTGTATATATTTATATGTTAATGTCACCACGTTCTATCACGAATGGTAGTCTGCTTTCATCTATGTTTACCACACGCTGAATGTATCTTAAATTAAACGGCGATTTAAAGGCGTTCAAAGAAAATTAACGCTACCATTACCAGTCACGTGGACTCCACTCTTCACCGTTACAGTTGGCCAATAGGAACCGGCTGGATATAAAAGCGAAGAGACAAACTCAGTACAAGAAACGGACCAGGACTCTGAACCAGATGGTCTGTTTAAACTAACACCAGCTGCGACCTAGAGTTAGACAGTCGTTTGTTAAGATATATACACATATGTGAGCAGCTCCTTAATGCTAAGATGTTCCAATGTATTAAATTCACAGTGGTATGTCGTCCGGTTCTGCAAATTAAATTATAACCGCTTAAATAAATGAAAGATGACCTTAAATGAGTTATTTACAACATAATCCTGTGTGGTCAAAGATGTTGACGTGGGTGTCTTGCCATAAACAGATACTTATAAGAAAACACAATCGAAGTCAATCATTTTCGTAATCCGTATGTTCAATGTTTGACATTTTAGCTGAACAGGAATTCCACCGTGTTACATATAACTAGTCATAGTTATATTTACGATAAATGAGCTAGTTCTTTCAGACTTAACCTCTAATAAGGAAAGGTTTCGATTGGTGAAGTAGGCCCAACAATCTTCCATAGACACCAGCGAGCTCCCGTCAATTAGTAGACGTCATCCCAGAGTAAAGAAACAGTATCCGCATCACACTGTGTAGGAACCTGGGCTAATTGTTGGGATTAGGTTTGGGTCCCCTTGGGATTTTTAACAGCTCACAAAGAACAGAAATGTATCTTTCCTGAGAGAACCTGAGCAGCGAGACCTTTCTTATCCTCTGCTATGCTTTCCAAATTGATGCATTAACTCTTTTCTTTCATATTGTACATTTTTGTTTCTATCCAAAGAAGACACGGTAAGTTGCTAGAACACCAGAAAAATATAGTTGTTTACGTCAATATTTCTTTCATTCGAAGAAATAATTTTTTTTTTATTGCACTTAGGATCGCCCGTAGAACCAATCAAATCCCAGTTATAATTTATACAGCTCATAACGAAAATGGAAGGTGCAGAAAAATTTAATTAAGTAATTTACAGGCTAATCAAATTAACTGCGATCCAGCTTTACTGAGTGCGAATTTTTTCGATTCCATGTGAATTTGTATAATATTTAAATGACATTTTAAGGTTGATGGTGTCACTGTTTGTGCCGTAGGCCTATATAGATGAGTCAGTTATATAATAAAAAGCCTTTGATATAGCTTTATACATCAGAAAATTTAATATAAAGTAATGATTCGTGATTATCCCGACAAGAAATCCATTCTTCATGAGCCCAAAACCAGGTAAGCAGTACTTTAGAGAAAAGACGCACTAAACAGAGCAGCCATTTGGGATTAACAAATCAAAATTAAGTAGATAGTTTAGATCAGGTCATATTATTCCTGTTTCAACGAACATAACACATCTGTTGCTTTCTCTCGTCCAGACTCCATTTAATCCATATTCCATATACTGAGCCAGGCGTAAGTCGAAAACACATATCTAGAAACAAACAAATGTATTTCTTTATATCTGATATTCAACTGGTGTATCAGGCACCACAACCATATTGTGCTGCTGGCCTGATACTACATTCAATAAAGAAGGTTATATTTTTAACGCTTCAAAGGTTGACAGGTTAGATTAAGTTGTGTTTTGTTTGTGAATGTCAACGTTACTAAATCTGATAATTCTCTGGCCAACAACATGGATAAAGCTAATGTGAAAATGGACAGGGAGAGTCCTGCTCTTTGTATGACATCATCTCTTCAAATCACTTCTGCTCTGTGTACGACATCCCTTCAATCTCATCAGTAATAAGAGAAAACCTGGAGTTGACAATCAACACAACCGACAGCTCTGTTACACAACCAGAATAGTGAGATTAGTTTCTGTTAAGGAAATGATCACTGTCAAACTAACGCTATGTAAAGCCGAGTTTTTCAAGAGCTTCAATAAATCGATTCGTTTTATTGATCACAAGTATTCACACTGTAAACATAAGGTTTTTTAAATACATGCTGGGGGTGCTTAATTGTGGAGAATCCCCTTAGCTAACTATCTAACACGAGTGACTGGTTTCATTAAAGAAATTATAATTAACACGACGGGATTAACCGTTTAAGTCACTCCTGGAAAGCTTGTTATTAGTTGTACATGTTATTTGTTTATAGAGTTTCTTAGTAACCTGCATAAGTGAGTTTCTTTGACTGATCATGAAGTTCAATTCTTTGTTAGATTTTATAATTTGTTATAACAAGTACCAGAAGGCCATTGATTGGATGTACACGACAAAAGTTTATCACAATCAAATACCATAGGTGCTATTTTGTTCGGAGTTATATTAAATGTTATCCTTCACCTTAGTGCTAAGAACGGCATCAATACTTAGATTACAATGCTTTAAAAATTTCGCGACAGCCGCTTCGTATATTTAAAAAAGTTGTCATAATGCCGCATTTAATTTTATTTTTCAAATTTATTGAATTCTTTACAAATCATCATCCTCTTGTAAAGGAAGAGTACATTAAGCATATCGGAACTGTACTAATTGTTTAGATTGAGTTCGCAGTACCTTGGGATATCCGATATTCCTTGTGTATAGAGAAGAAATCTATAGTCTCTCAGAGAATTCAAGCGGAAGGAAATTCTTCTGGATACACTACTGCTTTCCCAACCTAATCCGCCAACTCGATGCTTTTATGTTTCTACCAAGGGTTTAGTAACCCAAATTAAAGTAGGCCTACAAGAAAATCCCCCCAATATACTTGTGATGTATATTTTTGTCAGGAAGAACAAATGATTTTCTACGAAAATAATGTAAAACACTTGGGTTATTTTAGGGAGGAAAAAAAAATTCATAAACTGTTAGCTGTTGGATATATTAAACAAATCGACCAAAATTCCGTTATAGTTACAACAGCAAGTGGATGAAGAAACATTTCTGAAACGTTTATATTTGACACATTTGAGATTCTGCATACGGTTTAGTACACGCCAATACTGGATGTTTCTCTGGATAGTCGAAGGATATGGTAAAACAACCCTTTTGATGGGGTACCGCTTACCATTTACTTTGCTGAAGTTATGTGGAAAACCAGTCACTGTAATGCAAACGTTTCAAAATACACAAATGTTATTCGGATTAGGCGGCACGATTTTGTTTTACTTCTTACTCAGGTGTATTTAATTTATTTGAAGACTTTGAAATATCAGTCTTCGGAGGAAACCACGAGAAGAAACCAGATTAAAATCACCCCGTGATAGCAAGTCACAGGAAACTTACACCGAAAGCCGAAAGGCGACCTTGACGCCACGAGCGGTGCAATGAATGAAGGGAATTCAGTCGTGAAAGGCGCAACCCACTGCTCGGTCAGGTTTATTAAAGTGATATTTGTTACCTTCGAACACAAACTTTTGCAGATCGAAGACTGTCGTTCAACCGCTTGAATCGGAATAGCTTTGCCGGCTGTCTACCATCAGGTATATGGTTGAGTCAGACGATATGGCTCAGACATTGGCGGTTTGGTTTTTACGCGGTTTCCTCCCGGCTTTCCACCGTATTTAAGTAACAGTGTGTAATAAACACACCGTCATCGTATAAGTGAAATACCCTTCAGCACAATGCATCGATGTATAAAAGTGGAATAAACGCTATCGCGGGGTGATCTTTACGAGGTTTCCGCTAAAATAAAAAAAAATATACCATCCAATCAACTAACCAACCAGCCAGCCAACCAACCAAATCAATCAATCAATCAATCAATCAACCAATCAATCAATCAATCAATCAATCAATCAATCAATCTTTCAACAAATCAATCAATCGATCGATTGACCAATCCATCAATCAATCAACCAATCAATCAATCGATCAATCGATCGATTGACCAATCGATGAATCAATAAATGAATCAATGAACCAATCACTCCGTCAATCAGTCAAACAAACGAATTAATTAATTAATCAGAATACCGGTAGCTGAAATAAAACCATGTTTACTGCATCGACAGACTTAAAGACATACTGCCAATTTGCGATGTATGGAAGACAATTCTGACCAACTCATACCCTTCTCATCACGCTTAACAGAAAACATCTGTTGATTTGTCTTTGCCAGAATTTCTACATCTATATTTAATATTTCCCATAGACGCCCACATATTGACATTTTAAAAATGGCTTTCGCTTGGTTTGTAGAGTGATATGATATCGCTTGGTAGGGGGAAATTGACATACAATCTCAAAAGTTATCTATGGCTAAAATTGGATCAAAGCACTGATGCAAAAGTTTACTTCCTTATCAATAGAAAGAAAAAAATAAACTCTTGTCCAGGAGTTTACATTAAACATGAAAGTTAACATTCTTTCAAATAAAGATTACATGATTCAGTACAGTCGATCTGTCCAATGTTCAGTTATATCACGCTTTATCGGAATTGAATAGAAACTTGCCAAAAGATATATTTGTATGACATGTGTGTACAAAACACGAATTGTTGCCAATCGAACGGAAGGACAGAATCGCAAAATGTCTGCAGTTTATTTCACAGACAGAAATGTCATTGGTTTATGTGCAGTATACAAGTAAAAAATAAATTTGGTCAAATTGATCAAAAATACCATGTGCCTCTGCGATCTATTCAAATGGTACACATAGCCTATCATAGCCGCCTTACTCTTCTCAACAATTTAATAACTATATGTTAGTTTGCGCCGTTGCCTAAATGGTCCGATGCTTGGACAGAAAAAATACGGGACTTGGGATTTTCGTGGAGGTGTATCACACATAATATGCCCGTCAGGAATGGTAGCAAATCGGACAAGTTAAGCGTGTAAGAGCACCGAAAAAGTGTACCATCCCAGCCTAGCTCACTTTAAATCAGTCGATAAATTCTCATTGACCACATAACATACCCGAGAACATGACATTGATAAAATGGATATGGTATTTACACGTGGTGAATCCCCTTAGCTTTCACAAACTTCATATGAACTAAAACCCTCCGTGGTTAGTCAGCATTACCGAGTACACTAGATAAGCTTACATGCATCCACATCACAATCACAGGTTGGTCTTTTAATACCATTGCTCGGGATCGCTACAGAGATAGAATGTAAAGGGTACGAGCGGAACTAACAAAACTACAAATCTAAAGTACGAGATTTTAGAGCATTTTAAAACCAGTCAAAGTTATCGAGGTAAAAAAGTTTTGAAAAGAGGCACATCATCTTTGATACATTGTATACACAGTTCAGTCCACCTGGTGGTTTGTAATTGATTCTTGAACGAAATCCCACAGTGTGGTAACATTTAAACCTTTAAATTGGACATAATGAGGTGTGCCCAATTGTGTGCATTTTCTTTGCGAAAGCCATGACATTGTCTCTCAGGGATTCACCTAGTGAGACTCAACCGTTTGTTACTGTTGTAAACCAGTCTTAATAAGATAAATTAAACAGAAAAATAAAATACAAATGACAATATTTTTCTCTCCTTTATTTACACATGTTAAGATGCCAGAGTCATATACATCAATAAATTAAATCATCATTATTTCTTACAAACATTTAGTCTTTAGTACTTATAGAATAAAAGAATAAAAGAAGGCAAGTAATTGTGAATTAATGTTCTTGCACAATTATACTTTTCACGTCGAACTGATGGTGTTTCTTATTACACTGTTTGGGAAATTGTTAAATTGCTGACATTCCTATAGATTCACATTGATTAGGATAGGTGAAAAACGCTACAAGCCCAGCTTGAAGCCCCAATTTATAAACTGGAACTTGTTGCAAATGGACACCTAATATCCCTATTTTCTGAATGTTTGTAAGAAAGCCTTAAGTCATTAATGGCGTTCCTGGCGCACATGGCATGCCTCAATTGTTAACTGGAATCTCTGCTTGCAGTCCCTGAAGATTTCTGTCGATAAAAAATACATGCACAGCGAGTGTAGCATAACTGTTTGAACAGGTTTCGTTTGACTTGAGCTCCATCAGTACGCATGTCAAGCGCGTGTTAACTACGGGGCTTACACACTCACTGACAGGTGCTAAGGTTTTTACCACAGGTGCTGCGAACAGGAAACCATGTCCCAAAAGACAGAAAAACACATCTGGGAAGAAGGCTCAAGGTTTCCGATTTCACTCAGTCACGTAGGGTAAATATGCGAGTTCGTCAAAACATCACCCACCACACTGCTATCGAGCATATTTCCCCTAATGAAGAGTTTAATGGACAACTGATCTAACCCATAACACTGTGTTTATTCCGTCCTTACAAAACCTTGACGTATGTTAATTTATGTTTAAAATAATTCCATTAAATGACTAAATATTATTGGCCGTTTAGTGTAAGCTGTTAACTGTAGCGAAAATTACGATACGTTGTTTCACTACAGAATGAGTTATCAATATCTCTTTTAAAGGAGCAAAATTGAGAATCTTTCGACAATTCACACTAGTTTCATGTTACTCAAATTCGGCCAGATTCATACGATAAACGCGTTTTTTACGATAATATTTGAATGGTTTCTCCATGTTTTTTTACATCCAAAGGGCCGAAAAAGAGATTCGGATCTTTCATCTTTATCCTGCCACAGAGCAAACTCTCATTTCTCGTAGCCCTTGAAGGAGTACGAACATAGATAAAAACAATAGCTTCGACTCATTTATGCTCGACTTCTCACCCACATGGGCGTTTGCTTATAAATTAAAACTATATTCAATTAACAGGTAAAGTGGGGCAAAAAGCTTGTGTGAATGAGGTACGCAAATCCCCGAGCATGGAACACTTGTACTCGACGTTAAAAAGATATATGTCATCTTTTTATTGTCCATTATATCTTTTAAAAATAACACTTTATGTTGGGCGACCGTGTCCTACACACGAAAGTGAAAATAATATTACAAAAACATTTAAAAAGTAAATAAAATTGGATGGTGTCAATGTTTAAAGGTGTATTTTTTTCAGATACCAATACAGTCCTGTGCAAATATGTATTGTGGGTATAAAGTACAAACGTATGGATTGTAAAATTACTGTTCGACTTCATGAACGACATAAGTTTACTCTCTGCATGCATACCATGTCTTTATGGATTTAAGTTTATTATCTGTCGTCTTTGTTCGGTGGTGGAGAAGAGACACAACATCCGGTTGGTCAAAGTGGCAATAATGTCAACCATAGATAATGTGGCGTCAGGCGTTAGAAGGTCCATAAGTTCGCTGTTAGTGAACAATTCGTTACAGGAGCCTTACCCATTCTAAAATATAATCGATTCTACGTCATACGTTCAGACATTGACTATAACATACACCCGGGCCATCTTGTTTTGCACTTCTTTTATTTGCTGGTCTGTGGCATACGTCACCCCAAATATTGGCGGAAATTAATGCGCGATGGCCTAGCATGCCGTACGAGAGTTGTCTTAGTCCCGTCCGCTATAGAAAGTCTGGCAAGAATACGGTTGGAGCCTTACCGTCCACTGGGCAAAAGAGCCCAATGACACTCAGACAGTTTGACAGCAGAACACCCGTCCAATTGCTGTATGGAGTATACGGGTACGAAAACACTGGTAGCTTGTTTTGTCGTGTCATTTACATATACAGGAAATGACGATTCCTTTATTACATTAGTTTCCTGACATTTCTGGTGAATTATACACGCTGGATTGACGGGATACAACATTACAAAGGATAGTTGTTAATTAATGTGTAATCGAGAAGAAAATGTCAGCATGAAGTGACCCAATATGACAGTTCCACCAGTTGATGTCACGGCACAATCTGCTTCAGTTTAATAACCCATCAAAATGACATTACTATAAACACATCGGTCATTATAAAGTCATATTTCATCAGACACCGTAATGGTCCAAGCGGCAGACCTAATTCTGTATTCATTGCAATACATCGATAAACGCCGGTTACTCGTGACTCAAACATGTGAATGCATACATGGACATTAACATGGCCAATCACAAGAAATAAAGTGAAGAATGTCTTGGCACGGCGAGGGGACTTGTTGATAAAGGATATCTGACAATTAACTTTTGCCTGCTGAACCACAGGCCATTTCTGTGTGGGAGCCGCCACTGTGATAAGCTAAGGCTAATCACATACTCATTTTTCAGGGAGTCTTCTCGGAGGTAATCTCTGCTTCTCGTTATACTGTGTTAATTTGTATCTCATTAGCGGCATCGTTGCATCTTGAACAGGCGTCCGTTATTAACTCCACTGGGACAAGTCATCTGGTCTGGGAGGAACAATTGTTGAGCAATCGTTTGCTATCAACTGGTCGGACGCAGTTTGTTGCGGGCATGGTCAGATCTGGCGATTTGTCAAACTTCCTAGCAAGACGTTTCAGATAAGGACCTAGCTAACTAGCTTGGCTAGGTGGCCTGCATCGTTTGTCCGGCCAAATGCCTGTCAAATTCACCAATTAATGTAAACCTAATACCGGCCATTTGGCACGTGTCAGTCCCAATCAAACCAAACCATCGTCTTAGCTCTCCTATATTGTCTGGTGAACTTGGCAGTCGGTAAACTGAACTACACTGTTCCCACTCCCTCCAAGCCTTGGCAAATAGGCAATGTAAACAGAACGCTTTTCACTATTTTGTACCATCATTATCATAAAGATTAAATATTTTCCAGTTAGTCCTTTACGTAAATCTTTTCATTATACTTTAATTATATTGCAGTTGTTTCAATCATTCCTTTCCTGTCGTTACTGTACATATTTTGACTGCAACTATTCACTGATGATATAGTAGGATATATATAAAAGGACAAATTGAAACTCTGCCTTCGATATCGACCCCGTTGTTTGGATACAATTTGACTTGTATGTTATATTTGTTTACAAATGACACAATCAAGCTGGCTTACGTAGGCCTAACTAGTTTTAGCTCAATCAGACGAGATCGCAATCCACTCGGATATTGTTCCTGAGCTGCTAAGATTGGCGCCGAATTTGTGATTTTCCAGTAATTTTCCAGTTTATTCCTGAAAATGAATTTTCAGAATCTTATTGTGTTCCGTGTTATCCAACACATTGTTTTCTTTCGGAAGACCGGCTTCCTTATTTCAGCGAGGATTATTATATAATACTTTCTATTTACATAGAACACGACATCTGAACATCTGTATTCAATCAGGGTCTCGGACATTACCTGTCTCACACAGTCGTTTCATCTGACTTTTGATTGGTCTTTGTGTCGATGAATTGACCAATAATCGGGCAGAATATTGCAAGCGAGGTTCCCATAATCGCCAGCATATACGACCACCCCATTTTACAATGTCCTCCATTAAACATGGCCGACTTCCCACAGTAATATTGCATGAAAGGAGATCCAAGTCCGAGGGGGTAGGTCATCAAGCCAGCTACCAGGATTAACACTGAAAACAAACATAGAGATAAATATAAAAACGGATTCGGTTTCATTACACTTTCAATGAAATAAAACAGAAAGATGAGGGGATGATCCACATTTATTTTATACATCATATATATAAATGTATAGAAGAATATCTATAAAAGAACAAGGATAAACCTTGTTACTAAATTTGTAAAGGCAAATCTCGTTCCATCGAGATGAGATTAAACCACGTGTGTATGTATTAATAAAACCATGACAACCATGACAACAGAAACACAGACTAATTATTGAGGATTATTGTTTTGATTTTCGACAATAACAAAGAGGTGGTTACCATAGAGACCCCAAAATGACTCTTCTTTTTAAAGGAATATAGCTGAGCTTGAACAAAATATTGGAGTGATTTTTGATAACCGCCTGAATTATATCATGCCCTCGTTATTTATATATGGCGGAACAAGTTGGTTGTTATAGAAACCACAAAATATACTCAAGTGAAATCTCGGTTTCAATAAAACGTAGTTTGATATTTGTAACCCTGCACAAAACATTAAACGCTTGCGTTGAAATAGTATACATTGCATTTGTGTTAATCTTGTTTACTGATGCTGATACATGACGTTTAAAGCGGATTGATGTAAAAAGCATTAATAACTTCAGTTCAACCAGTTTAGGGGCCCGTAAACCGATACATAAATTATTATTGTATTAATATGACATGTTATGTGTTGCACATTGTTCAGTAATAATATGTGTTCCAGAAACCAAACTATCAGAATGATTGAAATGGCATAAGTTTTAATATGGATTTGAACTATATATAGATTTGAACTATATAAATGTCTAAAAGTAATCACACTGGCACAGGGATGTAGGTAATCTGAAAGCATGAACTCTATATAAACCAACATACAAAACATGGTATACTTAAATGGAACTATATACATTTTATCTTGTTCGTGCATCTTGTTGTACGAGTTTAAGATGGGATGACGATCAGGGGTCCAGCAGATAACAACGACAAATGAACGTCGTGTATATGAGGGTGCGTGTGGATTCGTGGTACTTTGTAATCAGACTAATTTCCAAATACAATAATGGAGAAGAGTTTTGCTATAGTTAAATGTGGCGTTTCCTGGACCGTAGTAGTCTGAAGCATGGATGGTTTAATACTTTAGCTGATCCTTCGTGTCTAATTGTAACCTCCAAGCATTGGGTAATCTGGACATTTAACACTTCTGCAGATTCTAATCCCTCAAGTCTTTGAGCAACCATGTTAACGTCTGTTTGAGGCTTACCAGACCAGCTAGCACAGATGAAAGCGGACGTCTGAGTCCGCCCATTGAGCCGATGTGTATGGAGAATAAAACACATACAAGGTCCCAAGTAAACGTTACAAAGTATTCATCATATCTCAGATATCAGAAGTATCAGATCTCTTAATTCAAATTTAGTTAAATGGATGTGGTCTGTGAGCCGAGAGTCATTACTCTTATGTTAAAGTTTATGGGAGGAATCTGAGCTAGTGTCTATCAGGACAGTTAAGTTGTTACGCATTGGTACAAAGACAATACGTGCAATAGCGCCACTGTTTGTTTCTCTGAATCACGCAGACTAACCTAGTGCCTAACAAACTGAAGCTTACCGCGTTTTTAAAGTGGGCAACTCGAGTAATACAAGTACATGTATATAAACCGAACGGCGAATTGTGTAATAATCCGTTTACTTCATTAACGCGAGTTTACGCCACCCCTTTAGCGGGAGTACTGGAGTCTTGCCTGGCTGTCATGGGACAAGAAGCGTGGGTGTCACTGTTGAGTACCTATAGCTGTACACCACAGGTTTATGTTCTGATCGCCACGAGTAGGCCTATATACTAGTATGCGAATGAGACAATATTGGTACACGGGTTTGGGGTTCAAACACACACGGCTGAAGGAGTATTATGTGGACAAAGTAAATGAATATTACAGATCGACACATGGGGTAAGACCATTGTACTAGGTTACAGTCACAAATCGTCCTCACAGCACAATATTCCTGCCCCTAACAACCAACTTCAGCACAAACACCTGCTGATTTTTGGAGAGAATACCTTTTACAAGCAGATGATCGTGCTCACATATCCTTCTGGGTATTAATAGATGAAATTAATTTGTCGAGTGTTTCACTTGGACTTCCTTATTCCTGACTGGGATAATGTGACAGTCTATAGGTCAACCGTCTTTCAAGTCTGACATAGCAATTTACCTCGTCTGTCGTGTCTGATTGCGGGCACAAAGTATTAGATCATAAGGAAAGTAAACAGTTCTGCAGATCTACGAGTTGTTGTGAGTCTAATCAGTCCTGCCTTGAAACGATGTTAATTTCTGTTGACGTTTTATTTGCTTTTATGTGGTAGTGTTTGAGCTTTACCAGACTTGTTACCCGGGAACATCAAAGTGTCAGATCGATTCAGAAGACGGAAAACGGACGCTATGGTTTTGCCAGTGAGCCGAGGTTTATGTAAAATAAAACACTTAGGAGGACTTGGGTAAACATTAAGTGAAGAATTTGACAGACGTCTTTCGTGACACGTATATTGGCTTTAATTCGAACGGTTGTATTTGTTATTGGTACAAAGGAATTATGTCTAAAATAAGCCAATTTTGAACTTTTGTACTGCCTACCTATATTTCTGTGAAGAAATTTTTCCAGTAAAATAACTTAAACAAATAAGCGATATTGTGCGAACTCATACGATAAAACAATATAAAGCGAATATACGAGATCCACCCTTTTCAAGAGATACAAGTATAGGTGACCACATGACTATTATCGAATAAGGTTACCATCATGTTAGGAGAGTTATTTGTAAAATACTATGCACATCAATACAAAAACCTTTTGACATCCGGTCAAAAAGTTCTTCTCAATCACTGTAGAGGAGGAATGGTCATAATAACGCTATCTGCCTGGTATTCCTATATGGGCGCTTCTTATTCGTTTAGCTGACCTCATTAGTGGGCCAATCTCTGCTAAAACTGTCTATTTGTTTTTATGTAATATGGACAACCGTTTTTCTAGATCTACGCGTTGTGATTCTAATAAGCGTAGTCTTTGAAAATAACGTTAACTTCTGGAAGCGTCATATTTATTTTCGAGAAGCTAACCAGACTTGCTACCCGGGAACATCAAAGTGTCGGATCGATTCGACAGACGAACATTGGACGCCAGAGTCTGGTGTTTGAGCCAAGGTTTATGTAGAATAAACCACTTACAAGGACTTAAGTAAACATTTAGTGAGGAATTTGACAAATGTCTCACGACACGTAAATTGGCATTGGTCCGAACAGTTGTATTTCTTATTAAAACAGAGTTATTAAGTGTACAATTCGTGTAGCTGTATGTGTGGATAGAGTTTGCACGGACCATCTTACCAAAGCTCGAGCACTTGGTGAAATAAGAACTACAGCCTGGACGGGAATTTTTTGTTCTAGTTAACTACACATTTAACATGAACACAAGACACGGACAATTTGCTGGTAGAAGGCTAAAGTACAGTGAACTGCGGTATCATCTCGTAATGTTTCATATTGAAAACAGTTCATAACTGATGTAGCTACCTGATATTAAGACAAACAACTTTGACCACTCATGCTTATTGGGAGATTGGGAAACATTCTCCTGTTTCTTAATATTAGAACATGTTAATAAGTTGCAATCTTTTTATCCCTGATTTTCTCATCCTTGTTCTAGAAAACGAGATTGGACGTAAGACTACGTATAACGCTGGGTGTTTTGAGTGCACGGCTCAAACGTTTAGGTAATAGTAATAGCAGACGTTTTCTAGGAGTTTGCGATTCTAATTAGTCCATTCTTTGTACAACAATGTCAACTTTTGGTAACGCTTTATTTGTCATCAAGTGGTTAGTCTCTAGACTTGTCATTCCTGATACAGTAGAACATCAAAGGTTTTGATCGATTAAAGAAACGGAAAGAGGGCTTTTGGTCCTGGCTTTGATCCGAGTTTATGAAGAATGTGATACCTTCAAGGACTTTGGTATTTGTCTCTCAAGACATGTTAGGCTGCAGTCAGTTGAAACTTAACATTTGCTATCACAAGAGAGCAATTCAATCCAAACGGGATTCAGCTATCCCGAATGAAGGGTGAACCGATTATAAGCAGTTGGAAGGAGACTATCAATGTTACAGAGCATAACGGCGCTGCAGATATACAAACTGGGAGTGATACGTTTGGATTGCACTAGTTGGAAGCACCTATAACGTACTGTAGAGATACAAGCTCTCCAAATTTACATGTATTGGAGAACCATAACCTGCTTCTATAAGGATTTTATTTTATTTAAATTAAATTGTTATTAAATTCTGTAATAATTAATTCAAATATTAAATGACACTTTTAACGGACGCTTTCAGGGCAAAGGCCGTAATTCGTTAGTTTCCCCCAAAGACCCACATAGTTCTTAATTAGCTAAGTACATCAGTCTAAATTCAGACATTACTTGCGGTTGTGGCTTGTGTTGTATTATTGTTTAATATTTAGTCACTGTTACGTTTAACAATGATATGAACAAGTTTGGTGTACGTATGGGAAAAGCATGCCAATGTGCCATTGAAGGGATCTTCCTTCTTTATTTTACAGTCTATAGCAATTGCGTTATATAATGTTTATAGTGAGTTACAACAATAGACAGATCTGCCAAGACGGTATTGACTGCCCAAGACGGTATTGACTGCCCAAGACGGTATTGACTGCCCAAGACGGTATTGACTGCCCAAGACAGTATTGACTGCCCAAACGGAAGTATTCAAGACATATACCTTTTTGCCTGAGATGGCTAATTTATTCCTGTCTGAATTAATTTGATATCAAGATTTTTTTTTATGTTACTACATCTGTGGCTCTATTTTCCCATGTCATATATTTGAAATGTAGTGAAACACAGTTGCAAAACCCCCACTTGGGGCGAACACCGGGACCTTTGTCTGACAGACTCAACATACCACCGACTGAGCTACAACGTCATGATATCATATGATGGCTATACATCATATGGAGGTTAAGGGACTCTTAAGGGACACTTCAAAGGGATTAAGGTATCTCTGCTGTTTCCGATTGATTCACTCTACAGGATTATGATAAAACCTGATGTACATATACGTTTCATTTAGAGTCAATAGCACACTTTGTTCAATCGATATCGAACCAACAAGCGATGGTATAGACCCTGCTATCCCCCCCTGCTCCCAGTTTCTATACCGTCCTAAGACAGTCCAGAGAAGAAGCAAATCAAGAACAACTCTAGTGATTCCGTTTATCCTTTGCACGAGTTATCAATTCACCCTCCCTGTTCGACCCACGATCTACGTATTGGATAAGTTTATCGAAAACCCTAACACTTGGCTAGAATGATTTATGAACATCGAAAAATATTCAATTTCAAGGCAAGACCGATTACGTTTTTGTTTCTTTCGAGGGTCTCAAAATACATTGATATACTCAATGCTATTTCACTTATGCGGCTTTGTCACACACCCGAATTATGACGACATTGTTCTCCCTCGATCAGGGACACCAAGTGTCACATCAAACAGACACCAGCCAACCAATCCTGGCTCTTACCCCTTTAAGATAATAGACACGAGTTCTCAGGTCAAGTTTTATGGATCAATAATAGGTCATATGTGTACAGATTGTCGCTCTCAATCTCAAATACTTGCTGGCAGGAATCAATTCCAATCAATATGATGTCTTATTTACCACGGGCACTATTCGAATGCTTTTGACAATACAGTCTAGACCAGTCAATGGCCCCTATATGTTGAGTTAAACTACTAAGCTAATTTCATCGTACCAAAACATCCAACTTTAGCTCAGCTCGACCAGACAATAAGCCACAATTCTGTACAGAAATACGAGTTTATGGTTCTTAGAGTAAGCCACGTAGAAGGGATTTAGGACTATGGCTAAATTTACTTTAGTACTGGCAATAAGGGATCAATGTACAAAGTTATTTACTGATCAACAAACTATTTTATTCACAAGCAGAATATTCCGATGTTTTCGCCAAATTGCGTCATATTGTCTATACTATATACCGTATATCATAAATCAACACGGAACAGAAAATCATAACATAACACAATACCTTTCAATATATCCTAGACCAATACGGGTCCAATTCGGAAAACTACCGAGGATGATGTTAGATTATTATAATACAGCTACTCAAAAGGGGTCCCAAAAGAAATTCAGTTTTAATCTAGCTAGTGCTGAATACATTTATAAGAGAAATCGAAAACCGTGTTACCGTATGCTACAAATCCCTCCAAATCTTAATTCCGTTATTAATAAGACAAGCCAAAGATGTGAACAACGGAGGCAGAACATTCAACAATTTTAATTCCAAGTTTCGAAATTTGGTGCTCAACTGATGTGTCATCCTGAAAACATTTTCTGGTATGGGGAAACAACGATGCAAGACATTTATCCAAATGATAAGTAGTTAGGGTGGTTTGCTTGGATAATTTATACGGACCAATAAACCGACAAACAGACATAATAAAACTGATGAGTCCAAACATATGTATAAAGAAATGTTTCATTTTGATCAAACTTAAGTACGCTCCAATTTATCAAATTTGATATAACATGAGATAACATACCTGATTATCAAGCTTAAAAAAGACGCGATAAAAATAACCTAATCGTGTTCAAAACCGAACATAACAATCTAACTCAACTCCAATGAAAAAAAGAAAATTAAAAAATATATATATTTGCCCTAAAGTAATTATCTTCATAACCAAATCAAACCTATACTGGATCTAAATGCGTTCAAAACTTTAATATGTGATTTCTTCAGATATTGAAAATACCGAAATGGTACGCTCAGTTGTTTGTATTTTAGAAAATCAACCAACAAGTTATAGACGTATTTTTTTAACCGTTAATTCCCTTTGTCTGTTTCCAGAATTACGTAAATACAAGGCGAGACCAACCTATCGATCTCTACAGCTTGGCCTATAGATTACAATTATTTATTATCCGGAGTCGGTCTATGAACTATCGATTATTAACTATGTGTTCATATTCCATTTTTCTGTGACGTCTAGTGGATTTTCTTAAATCTTCTATAGATTTAGCTTCTTGCTGTACAGAAACCCAGGGAGGTCATGGGTAAAGCCATCTACAATGATAGTCCGGTTATGGTCGAGTCCGAATGGATACCAAAGTTAACAGCGAATTAACCTTTGCTACAATCTATTCAACAATAGATTACGAATCTATGAATAAATCTGTCTGGTATGTTATCCTCTCATTTAAATCTTTGTCACATTTGTTATGATACAGCTACTAAAGCAACAATGTAGTGGTTCGGATTCCCAGTTAAACTTCAGTCTACATCACATAACCACCATATGGACACTACACCACTCGTACATCAAATAACCACCATATGGACACTACACCACTCGTACTTCACATAACCACCATATGGACACTACACCACTCGTACATCACATAACCACCATATGGAGACTACACCACTCGTACATCACATAACCACCATATGGACACTACACCACTCGTACATCACATTACCACCATATGGACACTACACCACTCGTACATCACATAACCACCATATGGACACTACACCACTGGTACATCACATAACCACCATATGGACACTACACCACTCGTACATCACATTACCACCATATGGACACTACACCACTGGTACATCACATAACCACCATAGGACACTACACCACTCGTACATCACATTACCACCATATGGACACTACACCATTCGTACATCACATAACCACCAAATGGACACTACACCACTGGTACATTGTTAAAGGTCACTTACCATAGTGATTTAGCTTCACATGCGAGTTAATACTTATATAGATCTTACGAAAATAACGAAAGTAGTTACAATAAGTTTGGCTATTACGTCAGTTCAGTTTATTATCAATAATCATAAGCCTTAGAGAACAGATAACAGGTAACGCTTGTAAATATTCGAGATTTAATTAAAAAACCACAACGTTTTTTATATATAACTCATTTACTGATTTACATCAAGTTGTAATTACTTTGTTGTGCTGAAGTATGCTTCCATGGAAAAGAGTAACTGTTAATTGAGTCGTGACCTATATATCCCCCAATAATCACTCAACTATATACCTTATAAATCTTCAGAACACTCTGCACCAGCGCATTGCCAAACATATCACCACTATTTTCTGCAAAAGCTTGTTAACCTAGTATTCCATTAGACAGGTCATCAAAATATACATGCTTTGGCTACATACGTCAAAGCTATGTATTTTAGGATCCAAATGACTTCAACAGATCCCTTTAAAAGAGAGTTGGGTGCTTTGAGCGGGAAATGGCTTTTACACAAACTTTTAACGATAAGCAACAATAAAAACACTGCCAAAATAAGTTGTAAAGTTAAGAGACAGGCCACAGTAACATTCCAAGAACCACACAGAGACCTGTATACAAGATGATGGAAACATAAATTGGGTTAGGCAGTCACAGTTTTGTGCAAAACCGGTGAAGGTCGTCCACGTTCTGGCAATGGTTCCTGGTGTTCTAAAATGTATACTGCAGCAGAAATGCATCTGCCTTAAGGAGGGTTAGCTTACGAGAACTGATAAGTTAATATTTGTTCTGGGAGTGAATTTTTAGAAGGGATTTACTGGATACATAGCTAGACTTATGCGAAAAAATCAACTCATACGAATCCAACGAATTGCTCCAATAGGAAGGAGTGGTTGGTAGCACCCTGTCCTCTGATGTCAGAACGGTCCTGAAACGGGACAATGTGAATAGCATCATCAAGGAAAACCGTTTCTCTACGTCATTAAAAGAGATTTCCATTGTTACAGAAACAAGCTTTCCAAGAATATTAATATCCAAGGTATTCAGGATGTTAATTGGATAGCAAACAAATAATTAAGCTAGCAAATTCCACAAAACATTAACTCAGAGATGTTTTTTGTCCACTGAAGTCGTTGAGATTCGATCTAAAGACTAATTATAAGTTATCTGTGCAGCCCTATATTCTAAAGTTAATTGGGCTCTACTCGACACGTGTTGATGAATATCTGTATGCATTGTTTAGTACGTTTTAAAAAATATTCGAGTGAACACTCCAGATATATACAAAAATGTAGGCCTATAATTAACTTTACATCGTATCTATCTTAGAAATCCAAAACATTTCTAACTAGATAGCATTTGAGTCTAAGATATATGTCGCATCCGCTAAATGAACTCATATAAGGTCCATTACGAAACCTTATCAACAACACTTTTGTTTTATCGCTGTCTTAATAGAATGTAGCTGAAGCCAGAATTCTATCTATTTCCACTTTAAAAAAGTAAAGTCCTCATTCATAAAATAAGTCTTTCTTTAAGAGAAATGATGTGATCGCGTGTTCGAGGCAGTCGATTCCTCGGTGTCAGTCGATACGGTTGAAAAGCTGGGAAAGCGAAGTTATCTGGTCTCCTAATAACAACCTACAGGCTGAAACAATAACTTAAGTCGCAATATCCTCAGTTTATTGTCATGCTATTGGATCGTTACCTAACGTTAAACCTACAGAGTAAATATTTTGCTGGGACGATTAAGTTGGCTCGTGTCAGTCGTTACTTCGCTATCTTTATAACTCTGGGCGGCAATGAGAAATTTACCAAACCGCCCATAAAGAACATAAAAATCACGGCTTTGCGACATCCTCAAGAGTGGATTTTGTAGCCATCAGGTGATAAAAATGTTAGTCAAGTGTAAAAAAACATACGCCGTATACAGGGCTGATAAGCTTTTTATCAGACCGCCAAGTCGAAAATAAATCTATTATTTTATAGCCATATAAATCTCTCGACCTAAAGGTTGGGTAACTAGTATCATGCGATTCTTAGATTAACAAGTGCATGTGTCGCTTTATGATACATCCCCGAAGTGTTTATCTGAATACATAACTAGTAGAAGATAGATGTATTCTGACTGTTCTAAATAACATTGCATGATACAAACCATTGAAGCTGAATGCGTCCTGAACAAAGGCTTCACGATAGGATCATTCTACATATACAGTTACATATAGGTTACATTATTTCTTTATGTTCGGCATTTCGTGATTTGTTCATAAAGTGGTCTGAATAAACTTACGGTTCAACAACAACATTCTTATACAGCATGTAAATTTTAAAAAATTTCACAATGTCAATAAGGGACAGTGTTGGTAGAATGTTTGTTTGTTGGATTTATAACGTACTCAAAGGCATTTCACTTACATGACGACAGATTATCCACTACATACTACATCGTGTGAATTACTCATATACCTGAGGGTCGACATACGGACTCGATGCTGTAAATGGTAAATCGAAGTAGGATTAGTAAGCGCACACATTAACCACTAAGCCACGGCCGCGGGTCGTGTTGGTAAAATGTAAACAAAAATTAAATAAAATAAAAATACAGGTTCCGATTGACATTTCGGTGTACATGCCATTCCATTTGTTATTACGATTGACAAAGTACACTGCTGTTGTAATTGTATTTTGTAGTTTAAACTCGTTAATTCAATGGTTAGCGTGTAGGCCTACTAATCAGCCTCCGAGGTTCGAATCCCTCTTTCGACCCAAGGTATATCAGGGAGTCATTCTTCCGGCAATCGTGGATATGTTTTTTTTGGTGAGGTTTCTTACCGGTTTTCTATCATATTGTAAGTAAAGCAGAGTGAGATGTGGACTATCCGTAGCCATACCAGGGATTAATGTAAGTCGTTTCGTTGAGGAGCTCTTACTAAGAAATGACCTTTTTGATTTACCAAAATTCGATACAAGTATTATTGGATAGACCTTTGCAAACTCTTCGATTTGAAATAAAAGCTATGATTAAAATCGAATTTCCATTAAATATTGGATCATCGAAGTTGAAAAGATAAATATTGAATTTTTATCACGTAAAAAATTTGTTTTTATTGAATGGGAAGGGGGGGGGGGGGGTGTATTCGGCCCTTCAAAACGATTTCTGTCAATCTCTGAAGATCATCGAGTACGGCGTTACTCCCCAAGCAAATACACATTTTACTGAACCAGTATTAAATATAGAGGGTTTTTAGGCAGCTGATCGCAAAGCTAGATCTGACGAGTTTATCCGTTCCCGTGTGACTGTGAAAATTCCTCCGCTGAACGTTCACATTATACGCGATTAATAGGGGCACACATCACAGAGGGCAGAAACATATGCGACTCAACGAAATAAACCGGTACCATTTGGCCATGGGATGCAGTATAGTAATTTTAATTGAGCATAACTATGTTTGGTGAGAGTGAGGAGTTGTTAAGGGATTAGTGTTCTCCATTACCGGGAGTCAGTGGTCCGTGAATGCGTTATGCCCGGGAAGTAATCGGGCTTTGTATATGGTGAATATTCAGTGGAGATATTGGGCATTGATTTCCATCGTAGTAATTCATACACAAGTAAATGAGTTTATTATGAGCTTATTGGCACTAGAAATGCACTATAATACAAAAAGTCTCGGCGGACACGAGAATTGGAAGCGAATGGTATTACTAAATATTGCTCACCATATGGTCTTTACGCTCACACTGTGTTACAGAAGTGGACCAAGCGACGCAATGTAAGCAAAAACTATGGAAGGGCCTACGGACAACCGTATAACAATGGTCAATTTTTAATATTTCACAAGATATTTGTCTAAAATCTGGTGATTGTCTTAATAGTAAAATAACAAGGTAGAGTATACAGTCTGTGGTCAAATGTGTTGAATGTGAAAAGCTATGTGTGTTGCCCCGACATGAATGGAAGAAAGTTAATCCATTACAAAAAACTTCACATAAATTTCCTTAACAGACTTTGAACAGGAGGCATTCGTCAAATATTGCTGCAGTATATGGATATTGACGTTAATTTATTACTGTGGATACATTTTTACTAAAAGTTGTACCATAAGTAAAATCTTAGAATGCCTCTGTTCAGAATTCAACCCAAAGGAATATATTCTTTTGTGTGAAAAAAATTGGGATGTAATTGGATTTGGAGATAATCCATTAAATACATTTCTACAAGATAATGATGTTTTTGTAAGTTACCGACAAATGACAAAAAAACAAACGTTTAGAATAATGTCCTATCCTCATCATTACTTCACTCCTGCCAATGTACTGATGAGCTATTCCAAGTTGCCATGTTTTTCGGCAGTTACATTTTTATATAATAGTCAATGGTGACAGACAAACGTTGCCTAAACAAAATAAAGAAATTAAATTAAATTGCCTACATTATATCTGGCAATCTCCAGGATAATATCAAATTGACTCGAGGTTGATATTCATAGCATAAAACTGCTTTCAAGAACGTATTTTTTACCTTACAATCGCACCTTCGCTAACTCATTGGGCGAGCAAATCAGTAGCAGAGAGGTGATGTATACATAAAGGAGAAGTGCGTCAGCCTATGCCGTTTAGATTAAAACATATTTGCTTCATTATTCGAAAAAAAAACGTAATATATTGGTACATTTTTTGTGCCAGATCAAGCAACGAACAGGACAACTTGACTTGTTGTATGTACATAATTATACACACTTTTATTATCAAGCACTCGACCTACAACAGTAAATCAATAAATGACCTGTTAATAATTGTTGTAGGCTGGGCAGCTGTTTGAAATGACTGACGGTTCATCACAGAAGTGTACGGATGTGTGTTCAAAAGCGAACCACCTGTGAGGAGAAAATCTATACCATGAGTTTGACTATTATACTATATCTGTAGTATATTTGTATGAAAACAAGGCATAAATTGTGTTGGGATATGAGGTGTATATTTGGATCCAATGTTTATAGTACTGCTGGTGATTATGGGCTATTATCAGCTCATCTCAGCTGGACACATGTTATGTTTTAGATAATATTTATGTAAGATTTTAAATAATTACATAACACCGCTTCTCAATATATATATTAGGATTGAAAGGTCCCTCTATATTAATACAATTTGCTATAAATAATACTGTTGAATTGGTATAAGAGATGAAATGAAAGCAACATTGGAACCGATGTGAGTATGTGCACTCCTGGGTGGGGATGGTAAATATAAGCGGAAAAGGTCGGAAGTTTGTGTGGTATTGCAGGCAAAAGGTCTTGCTAAAGGAGTATACGGAATAATTTTTTCTAAAGACACAGCTAGTGAGACTAACGTCTGGAATGAAGACATTAGGTTTCGCGAGTATTAAACTAAATCGGTTTGTTGTGAAGTTGGAAGTAAAGTAGTCCTATGTAACATTTTCAGTTGTATGGGATAAACAGTACATTGTACTCACACTGTAAGACTCATCGAATAATAAAATAAACAATTGGCGATGTATAAGTGGCACCATGGTGATACTCTTGTGGAAATATAAAAACCTGCCGTTTCAAAATGTCACTATACGAACTCGATATATACGACCTTTTTATCTGCTATAACCTTAAACTTAATATGCTCCACCCACATGTGGGTGTGTTTAGAGGCGGTCTCTAATAGACCTGGAGTCCACCTTTAACTACCTACTCATGTCATCACTCAGAGGCTATATGCTCTGGATTTGTTTTCGCCTTATTTGTTACTTCCTATTTTGCGAAATGCATTATTGAAATTCATCCTTACATGTGTTCTGTTGTGAACGTCTGCACCAGAAGTTAGATTTCACGTATAGTGACATAAGCTTAAAGTCAGTCTTTGAACAAAAAGAGTAAAAACGTCGACATTGTGAACTTGTTCGCATGCTTTTATCGCAAAGCTGACACCATGCTGCGAAATAGCGAGAATCGCGCGTGGCTTGTCCATACTGTATGAACAAGCTTTGAACAAGAGTTTTATGCTGTGACCAATCAGATCTTTAAGGTGTACGTTTTGAGGCTTGATTATCAAACCTTTGATTAATCTTGGGTATTTATTTTGTGACAAATCTGAATGCTATGTAATGAAAAACGTCCATGTCCAGTTTACATAGTGACAATTTTGTGAACAAATCTGCATTGCCCCATGGCAACAGTGAACAAGGGGCAACATCTGTATGTTTTCTTTACCATGTATACTATATCATTACCTTATTTCAGTTATTTTTAACGGACATCCCTGCGCCAGTGCGATTCATTTTTAGGAATGTATCAGGCTGTGTAAATGTCGTGCCGTGAACAGCCTAGAAATATTTTGGGCTAAAACCATAGTAAGATACATTTATAAATCTGGACTTTACTTATATGCATTATTTAGTTTTGTGTATAGATAGACTGGCTAAAGCGAAGCTCCAGAGTTAATGGTTTTTTAACAATTCCAATATATTTATATATAAAATGAAACATGTCAGTTCGTCACCAATTACAATGAAGGTAACCGAAGTGAAATACAAAAAATAAAATGTCAAACTAACACGTCCATGATTATAAAGTTGTTATAAACTACGGGAAAACAAATGCATAAAAGAGGGACGGAATACGGAAAGTAGAGAAACCTGAAACCATACCCCTAGAGCAATTTGAAAACATGATGTGAACGGACATGGACTTAATGGAATAATATGGCAAAAGATTAGTACAAATGCCCCGGCAAAACCTTTTATGACGACCTTGAGAAAAGGTCACATCAAGTTGAATAACCCTGTAAACACTCTCAAGCCCCTGAAGGATCATCGGCGTTATGTTCAATATGTTGAGTCGGCGGCAATCAATTTAATTATTGAGTGTCTCTTCAGAAGAATGATTTACCCTAAAACAGTACCACATAATTTACCACACGCCAAGAGAATATCACAGTCAACAGATATGACTTCTTTTTCAAAAATAAAAAACAAAAATAAATAAATAATCATTACATATCATTTGGTTGAGGTTTTACGATTAACAAAAGATTATCAGAACAGTAAAGTAAAGAAACATGGTTATAGAACACACAAACGAAATATAGCTCGATGGAATGATAGTAGTATATATAGTGAATGGCACTTCGACATACTAAACCCAACAGTTAAGACATGGATATTAATAAGTCATACAGAGAAAGTTTAAATCTGTTGGAACTTACAATAAACTTGCAACAGTTTAAACACTCAGTTATCTGTTGACTATATTTGGTGCAAAGTAGCATGTCGCCTCAACCCGACACACATCGCACTCTCAACATTGAAGCAGGTTAAATCTACCTTAATAAGAATTTACAGTTCTATGTTCTGATTGCAGTCGTCTAGCCCAAAATGGCATAAAATCATTAACCTATGTCATCTATATAGAGAGCTACAACTTATCTACCAAAGGACGAGATCAGCCTTTGGTATGACAGGGATGATTCCTTCGCAAGACCATTGCTGGACAATTGCGCAAATCTTAACAAGGTTATGTTATTGGTCAAAACATGCTTTCTTCTCTTAAAGGACAATAGTGAACAACAACAAAAAATTATTCCATCGATGTGCCATTTCATCTATTTTATACAACACTATTCCGACAATAATTGGAAGGTAATATCATTGTTAATATGCACTTTATAGTCTTAATCGTCAGATATACAATGACGGTTTCCGGTGTGTGTAGTGAACAAGATCCAATCAACAAGATCTTTGATGTGCTGGTTTCATAAGTAATAAAACTCAGTTACAAATGTGTTATTGTTTTCGCATACGTACACTTGAATTTTGTAGAAAACTAATCGGTCTGATTTAATTCTCTTTTGTATAAATGTATATCTGTGATCAAATGTAGCTCAAAGCAGGCTGTCGTGTTTAACAGCTTGAAGGTCATGTAACATCCCAGCAGAGGTTACGTGTTGACGGTTTAGGCTCAGTTCAGTTTAAAGTTACTCTAATTTACTCAAACAACACTATCTGCTTTAGCTACATCTGTATTGAAAGTATGGGTAACTTTTGAACTTTTTGTAGATATTTCATGAACAAACATGAATATCGAAGCAGCATGCGTGTTTCTATAGTGTCGCGTGTCATAGGAGATATCATAAGTCAGGAATAGAAGGCTTATACAGTCCCCCAGTTATAGAGAGACTCAATTAATCAGTTCCTATATAACAATGAATAAGTCTATCAGAGCTTCACAATACATCGTTCAAATGGATGCAGAGTATGAAGAGGAAGAGCGTATGAGAGTCAATATATACGTTAAGCCTATAGCATTTTGCCATCGTATACCGATAGCTTATTATAGTTTCGATTGGCCATAGCTATGTTTGCTGAGGGGGACAGGCATTGTCATGGGATGTTTTGTTCTCTACTACACCGATTCCATGTTCCGCGAACCCTTTATATCAGGGAAAAATAATCGGACTTTTTATCGAGTATATAGGAACAGTGTTACACAATGACTTCTATACCAGTAATGCATAGACACGGAAATGAGTTTATTATGAATTCATTGGCGATATAGAAATTCCCCATTATATTTAAATGTCTCTGGAGACCGTCCCAAGTGACTTGAAAGCGATATTATTAGTTAATATCGCTTATGCATTGGGGACTATACTCAACTGGTTATACCATGATCTGCTGGGTAAAATATTCAATAATAATTTCCAATGTAATAATGTGGGAACGAACCAGAACGTATGGTATTAAAGCTCACTTTAAAGTATGATATCTCATTATAAGTACACTATCCTGTAAAAATTCATTAGGGTTACTGATCAGTCTGATAAGCACCACGTATCTAGTTCACTGGACCATGCTGACTAAATCAGAGAGGAAATGAGACTATCAAATCTAAAAAACCTCACGTGGTAATATTTCAGATTTCGGGAGGACGTGTAGCGAAATAGGGGTTGGTGTGTGTGGGGAGGGGAACTTGTTCTAGCAAACTACTTCCAAGGGTTCATTTGTTACTTTCTTAGCCCACCTTTACAGCACACAAGGCGAACATATTAGTGTCAGATAGTTGGCATACACCAAGGAGAAGTTCTTCACCCTACGCCTTTTAACTTTTTACCCGCATATTTCCTGTTGCTTTATTATTGGAAAACAACCTAATAAATTGGTGCCCATTTTTCAACGGTGCAGCCAGCGAGGAGGCTAACTTGAGTTTTCGTATATTAAGAAAGACTAACATTCTTTATCCTGTTGAGCTGCAGACACACAACAGTAAATAAATAGATGACCCAGTACGTTTTTTGAAGGAAAAACAGCTGTTTGAACAAGCGTTAGTTCATCACAGAAGTTGTGCTCGAAATATGGACCACCTGCATGTGTGAAGAACAGCAAACATATACTGGATACAAGCAATGCTTAGTATCTTTGTAGCATTAGACATATATAATAGAGGGAACACTGTTTTGGTATAAATAACAGGCTGGAATACGCCCTTAATACTAATAAAGTTAGCCATACATGATGTAATTATGGTACACTTGTTGTGCACCACAGACGACAGATAAACATTGCTATCGTGCAGAATACCTCAACAGATTGTAAGTTCTGGGTGTGGCGGTATACACCGCATTGTACGGGATGCGTTTGGGAAACGAACCGGGGGGCTCACAAGATCATAAATATAATTATACGACATGTTAAATATAGAAACATTTAATGTTAACAAATATAAGTTTAATATATTTTTCAACGTGGAAGTATAATTAGACAAAGACAACATCCGATGTAACTATCAGTTGCACCGGATATTATTGCTTGTGTGGGATTTCAAAAATGTTTAAGACACTCGATACCTACGACCTTTTATCTGCTATAAACTTCTATACAATTCGACCTGCCTACATGTGGCAGGAGAATAAGGTCTCAAACGTCATCTCACGCTCCACAAGACAACGGAATCTAGATACCAATGCCATCGCTCAGAGCTTACGAGTCACTTTTTTGTACCTCTTTTCAATTCCCGTATAGCTATTTGTTTTGCAGATAAATATGATAATTATGATTTTGTAATCAATGTCGATTACACGATTACCGATCATAAATAAGTTTGTTGCTTTGTTTATATCACAAATTGACAATTAGCTGTCGCTGACACTATCAACAAAAACAGACATGTATAGCATAGGTATGAATAGATATCCATATTGTGAACAAGTTTGAATGCTTTTCTACATTATAAATAAGCTTGAAAGATACACTAAAAACAAGCTTGTGTGCCTTTTAGATTATAAACAAGCTTCAATATTGTTCTTACTTTGACCATATTGTGAACAAGTTTGAAATTATTGTTGTGAACAACACCGATAATTTGAGACACGTAAACATAACATGCTTTGCTTTGTTTTATTCGAAAAATCATGGTCCTCCAATGGAATATAATGACAGCCTATCTAAGTTCTGGAACCTACTACCCTTAGGCAGAAGAATCCATACCAATGGTCCATGTAAACTTCAGCTTGGTGTGGCTATTGAACCGTATACAGGGACACTGTGGGATAATTTCTGTTGAAATATGTTGACTGAAAACTACTAAGTCAAACCTCTGGTCGTACAGGCCAGGTCGTTTCTGCATGTACACATGTATTTATTAAGAAGAGCAATCTCCCGCTGATCGCAACTCGACAGCAGTACTAGTCTAATCGCCAAACGATAGCATTGCCGTTTTCTGCATGGTCGTAATGAAATTGCACAAATCTACCAAATCAGTCAGACTGCCTTTATATTGCTTTGCTGTCAAATCAGATGCAGTTAATATTCAGAGACATGTGGGGGAAATGTTTTGTGTATTAGATTGTAGTCTGTATAGATCCGTGTCCATTATGCATATGTTGGTTATTTAAATACAAACTGGGATATTGTTCCTAAAAAACTTATTATATCTTATCGTAAACTAATAAATCGATGCGACGTTAACAAACAAACTGGACTGTATGGTACTTCATAAAAATACACATTACACAGTCATTTTGTTGAGTTTTGGGCAAACCGTTTGAAACAGGTAATTTTTTTTATAAAATAATTCAAATGTGTAAGACAAAAAGGATAAGCATGTTCATCAAATAGCCACAGGCGTTGAAGTTATGCCTAACTATACATAAATATGTCTTTTCAAATTAAAATGAATAAAATAATTTTCAAACATTCACACAACGCGAATGTGTAGTCGCATACATTAGACAAAAGCAGAAGAGGGAATACAATGGGACTTTTAAAACTAGTAAATAAGCGACATGACAAATCTGTAGAAGGGCGTCTTGTATCATTATCACTTTGGCGAGATGATGTGAAGAACATGGGTTTACATTTATTAAAATGGTCAAGGCTTTAGGCCAGACAAGTTATTAATCAACGGAGTACAATAGGAGAATCAGGGGGAGAGGACATTCTAATCCCTGGCGTAACATTTCATCATGACCCTCACTAACAGGTCACTTCGTTCTGAGTAACCCGGGGAAACTCTCTAACTCCCGTAGGATTATCGAATATATGTACAGTAGATTGTGCATTTGTAAGCTACAATTTCCAGGATCCTATATACATGCGAATAAGAGACTTCAAATCACCCACTGATTTCTCTCGAGGTTATATATGAATAGACGTTTACATGAAGGCTTCTGTATCCACACCAAAACGGCGTAACAGGCAAAATCAGCAATTCATACATACATTCAACAGATCTACTAATCGACTAGAACTAGATATGGCAAACTTGACAGTGAATGTAATGGGAATGACGTTTTCCGTGTAACGGACACACCGTTAGTGTTAAGCTGCATACTATATAACCTTATATATGGAAGGTTATTCATACATAACCTTAGAGTAAGAAAGGTGGAGAATAAAAAAATACGATTCATGAATGTGTTATTTTGCCTTATCTGTTTTTCAGCATTGTTCCTATCTTATTTAACGTAATTCAGGCATAAATCTTACAGTCCTCTAGTTTTCCCGAATACAGTTTTTGGTTTTTCTGTTTGCAGGGAATCAGTCGAAACTTGAAGAACACGTACTGCAATGGGATATGATATCATTTAAAATCTCCCGCTCATTTACTGTGAGCAAATTTGCTTTAGTTCCCGACTTTATCCGAATTCCACTGGTAAGATATACATGTACAACAGAAACACACCTGGTGATCCTGTGTTCGGGTTTGTTTTTAAGTAGTTATCCAGGCATAGGCCTATTGAAAGTATATTTAGAGTTTTGGTTTAGCGCTTTATAAATACGTCCAACGAGCGTTCCGACCAACTGGGATTCTGTGTTTGCCTATATTTATCAGTTTGGACGCTAAATCATTATACAACTCTACTAAACACATTATTTTGTAAGAAACTTATTTTCCAATAAATCTACGAAAAGGACGTCCTTTGTTCGTCTTGACAACAGTAAAAACCCTGTAGCAAAAAAGTTGAATGATTTACTTAATGCTGAAACGAAGTTCTACATATATACATACGATAAGATTATAGATGTCTACTTTAGAACGAACCCGAACACAGGTGAAGTGTTTTGTTTACCGGTGGAATTTAAATGATGTCGGGAACTTAGTTTTTTCAGAGAAACCAATCTGTTATGTTAGTTTTTTATGTTTATTTTAACAGGTAACCCAGTGAGGTTTAAAACAGAATATACTTTCTCGAGCCTGCATCTCTCAGGGGAATGAAAGTAGTTCTATAAACCAGTTAATATAGTATTAGTATGTCTACCATCAGACTTCAATTTCAAGGACAAATGAAATTAGAAGACAAAACCAGGAGTACAGTATTCATTCAAATGCAGGCTACCATAGAATAAACCCGTGTATAAATACCTTACTCGAACCTTCTCCATAATAACGTTTGTAAATACTTATAACGTTTGTAAATACTAATAACGTTTGAAAATACTTAAAACGTTTGTAAATACTAATAACCAAAAGTGTTTTATTATGGAATATTGCTACTTTATACAGTCTCCCTGTAAACAGCCTTACATCCCGACATAAAGAATCAAAGATAACCAACCCTACATTCAACATGAAAACTTTTTTGCATTCCACTAAGTCACGTTTTGCAATATGATATGATATAATATTTATCGTAAAACTTTGACAATGTGAGGTTTGCAACTTTTGTCCATTCGTGGGATGGTCATAATAGGCACTCAGTATATGATTGGTTACGTAGGTTTGTAACGGATTGAGCGCAGTAAGCCACTGTGATTATTTTTATTCTTGGAAATACAGGTACTCGCATGCTTAACTGTTAACGGAAAGTATTGTAAGAAATGATTCTTCTCTATTGCTAACCGCTTAGTCGAAATGGCGTTGGCGGATACGCCGGTAACAATACAACATACGGAAAGGGAGATAACCAAGGTAAACATGTAAACAAGGAGGGTGATGAAAAGGTCGAGAAACGAAAAAGAATAGTTATATTTAATATTTAAGTTGCTTTAACCCAAAGCTATACAAAACATAATGTACACTTATTAAATGTTTAAAACAGACAACTGTCCTATATACGGTAACTGACCGTGAAGACAGACATTCACAACACTGTGTTGATCTCTTCATAATCGTGCCTTTATTTTAATCGTATTCGAAAATCCACCGACAACCACGAACGTTAAGCCACCATTGAACAAAAACAAACAGAGTAACGTAGAGATATAGAGAGCGTTCAGAACCAGACATGGCTACATGCTAACTGAAGGTGAAGAACAAAATTCATAACTAAGTGCCGTGTTTAGCTCGCTTCACTGGTGGCAGATGTCGGCAAGTTGGAAGGTTATAGAAGCTGGCAAATGATGAATGACTAGTACATTTCACGGATGCCACCTGTGATGGTGCTCGGGGTGAAATAAGGGTTCGCCCTGCCGCTGATACCTTGCTCCCTCATTCCCCCTCTGGCTCACACCCTCGAAAGCACTTACGTCTTGACACAATGAACCGTTAACACCACTACATTCAGCTATCTTGTTTTCCCTCAGTTATTCTTGAAGAACTTCTCATCAAAGCCAAGCAGAATAATATATCATTTTGATGGCAAACACACAAGGATATTCTAGGAGCCATGTCTATATTTCTAAGTGACCACTTATTGTTAATTGGCTCTGTACCTAAAGGAAACATTGCCGGCAATTGCTTATTACTTGCTGTACACTTATAACTAAATTAAGTTGTTTTAAGAGGCACTCCAACTAGAATCCATGGAGCCATCGAGAAATAAAACACATTTTGTATAAGCACGACAGAATAAAAACTGTGGTAGTTACTCAACTGACAGTTTACGTGGGTAAAATATGAACGACGAGACTGACAAAGAGATAAATCTAAGTAAGAGTATAGGAATGAAATAAATCGTAGAACTGATTGGCAGCACGTTGGTAGAAGGCCGGTTGGTTGAGTGGTCTGGGTGATTGGATGGGTCGCAGTTTATACATTTAAAAAAAAATTGTTCAAAGTAAGAAAGAGTTCTGCTAAAATAACCTAAATAAAGTTTTTTAAGAAAATAGTTCATATTGGCCACACATCAACGCGTCCACAACAAACTTGTCTATTTGATTATATTGCCGAGAAGGATTATCGAGTACAGGCTGCCGACATTATATTAGACAAACACCTTCACATATATATGACAACAGACATATGTTGCTATTGAAGTAACTTAACGGTATTGTCGTCCTTTTGGGATAACACTTTCTTAGGTTGTACAGATTCTAGTAGTTCAGAAAAGTATACAGGCTGGCTCCATCAGTCGAAGTGCCGAACCACTCAGCCGACCGGCCTTTTACACAAATAGACATTAACTTAGCTGAAGTCTATGTGTAGCTCAGTCTAAGGGTAGGTGGTTTGATTCCAACAAGCAGAGGGACAACCATAAGATGTGAAGTGATTTGATAATGTTAAAAAGTTGATGTCCATCCAGTGTTAGTAAATACAGCATTGCTATTCTCCAAACAAACTACAATGTATAGCCAGAGAGATTGGAATTAAATACATTCAATGGAAGCTTCGTTATTTGTCCAATAATGTCTGATTATCAAACATTATATCGTAGTCTGAAAGTAAAACAGCTATAGTTTAAAGTTAACTTTAAAACAGTTAAAAGTGTTGTCTTTGTTATCAGATGGACTATTATAAATATTAAGTTAACTCCATTTGTGGATGCGCACAATTTCGCGAAAACGGCCAACTAGTAAAACAATGAAATCCGATGTATGGACAACAAACATGTTATCAAGGCTAAACCTAAAGCGTGCAGCGGAGCCTTAAACACATGTGACTGGAGGATGTAAGTGTGTCAGGGAGAAGCGATGGAATGGGCCTTTCACACATGGGACTGGAGGATGTAAGTGTGTCAGGGAGAAGCGATGGAATGGGCCTTTAACACATGGGACTGGAGGATGTAAGTGTGTCAGGGAGAAGCGATGGAATGGGCCTTAAACACATGGGACTGGAGGAT
>JAQQZZ010144954.1:0-11192 GCA_030265115.1 Mopalia vespertina | reverse complement strand
AACACATGGGACTGGAGGATGTAAGTGTGTCAGGGAGAAGCGATGGAATGGGCCTTAAACACATGGGACTGGAGGATGTAAGTTTGTCAGGGAGAAGCGATGGAATGGGCCTTTAACAGTAACGGACAGGGTCAATACCTCCCTGCAGATCTGTCTTACATTTCAACTTGAGTTGAATCAAGCGGCTTTATCGATTCGAGACATTATGTGCTTAATCGGGTATCAAACGAAATCCGATTTGCAGAAATCACTGATTAAGTTCCTAATGTTTCGTGCTTATCCCTGGTTCTTCTGACTCGGTTAAGCACATACTTATACAATATTAAAGACGAATCGCGAGTGTGTAACAGCTAGAGAAGACAGACCATCAGACTGTTAGCGATATAACCAATGATCATTGCAAGAGTGACACTATATTCATTGCATTATTTACTAAATTTTGTGCTTTTTTATATTAATAACACTGGCACAGTGATGTGGATCGGTTTTAAAATCAATGAATCACCGTATAACCTAGACCTACTTTCAGAGACAGTTTTCAATGGGTCTTAATCTCGAATTAATCTCGAGGTTTGACAAGTTCGTAAACCTCGTATTCACTGGGAATGAGTGAATAGAAGGAGTTAAAGGGCCCACATAGCATCTTTAAATCCTCTGCATGGCGCATGTTTGTGTTGAAGGTTTTATTATAGCTTACGAGCACACGTCCGACTAATTTATGTTATCTATTAACTTTCATGAGCCGATAAAGCGACTATTTTCTCTGAAAATTTTCCAGACAATAATCATAAACGATTCACATTAAACTGTTATACTCTGTCTGTAAGCTGCCATCTTCTCAAGAACACCCTAGTTACCAACACACAAGTTAAAAAACCTGACTCTACTACAGCGCCGCTTCATGTTCAATGGCAGTGAATATCCCTATAACCACAACAATTTTAGCAGCTTGGATCAGTTTGTTGTGTTCATCAAATGCAGTGTGACACACGTCACACGCCATCCCTATTACTGGGACTTTAATCCAAAATGCGAGTCGACGGTACACTACAAACAAACTGGGAGAGATAGACCGCTTTATCAACGTCATCATAGTTTTAACAACAATTAAAAACGTGGATGTCCGCCCTGCTTGTAAGTTTTGCAAACAGCTGTATGCGATTAAATTAGACATATTCATTTCTTGGATACTCTAGGACTACAAAAAAAATTGTATGTAAATAGTACGTTTGTTCGCCTTAGCCCTATAGTAAGAGAATAACCATTTTGTCTTTACGTCAACATTTATGATAAGGTCAATTTCAATAGACGTGTCACAAACGACAGGCTTATGCTAACGCGTACTTGCTATTAGCTATTCGCACTATATATGACGATAAAAGTGCCAGGGATTCGAGTTGAAGGCCACCCAGCCCGAGTCTGCCTCGGGGTGAGATTAACCTCAGCCACTTAGACACCATGTAGTGAATTCCGATTATCATACCGGACGTTTTAGCGCACAACAGGGCAAAACCAACCCGCCTAGAATGTATCAAATTGTACGAAAACAGACTGTAGGTCCAACGGTCAAAGCAGCCCTCAATGCCCGAGGCGTTTGGTGGCGATGTCTAGGCAGGAAATAACAGCACATTATACCGTATTCCTGTGCGTATATCTGGCAAGTTCTAGTAAACTGGCCAGTAATAAGCCTTCTGTGAAATTTTCTGACATTTTGTGTAAAATTTGCCACATAACTATGTGAAAATGATTTACTTATGTCCAACTGATAGTGTCATGTAATTGTGTTATTTCCTAATTAAGTTTGCCACCAAGTTCATTGGTAGCCTCGGTAATTAGATCATCTGGCATATGGGAAGCATCACAAAACATATAGCTCTCCAACTATTACTTTTAATATCCTTGGAGAATGCGCCCTGGAGCGGGCAGGTTGACTGATTGCTTGATTGAGTGGTTGGTTGATTAAGGTAGCCTACTGTCTGTATGTGGCGAAGTGTTCTTGGCGTATGCTTGTGACGCGGTTTCCCTTCCCTTGGATCGTATGTCACGGTTGGCATGCAAGCATCCAGCGGACGGTGGTGAGTTCTCTCCTACAGGCGTTAGTTCCTTCCTACCACAATAATGCTGGCCACTAAATTGGGATTGTAGATTGAGTGATTGGTCCATTCTATAATGAATTGTTTGTATAGTAGAGAGAGCGATCGGTTGGTTAACAGATTGAGTGATTGATTCATTCTATAATGAATTGTTTGCATAATAGAGTGAGCGATCGGTTGGTTAACTGATTGAGTGATTGATCCATTCTATAATGAATTGTTTGAATTGTAGAGTAAGCGATCGGTTGGTTAATTGATTTAGTGATTGATCCATTCTATAATGAATTGTTTGAATTGTAGAGTAAGCGATCGGTTGGTTAACTGATTGAGTGATTGATCCAGTCTATAATAAATTGTTTGTATAGTAGAGTGAGCGATCGGTTGGTTAACTGATTGATTGATTGATCCATTTTATAATGAATTGTTTGAATTGTAGAGTGAGCGAATAGTTCAATGGTAAACTGATTGAGTGATTGATCCATTCTATAATGAATTGTTTGAATAGTAGAGTTAGCGATCGGTTGGTTTACTGAATGATCTGTTTTATATTACTGTACATAGGCTACACTAATAGTATTTTGTGAATGTAATAAAAATCAAATTTCAAACACAGGGAGGGTTTTTGAAATCTGATTCTAATTAGATTGAGTATTTTGTATGACTGTATTTTGTTGAGGGACACTAACCTAAGGTGAGCCGATTGTCTGGTTACTAAAATAAAGATTGAATAAAGATTGAACATCACACCATGACCTTGGTAGACATTCACCTGGAGCTATAAATTAATTAAGTTTGACCAACCTATAACTTCCAATAATATTCGCTTTTCATAACAGTACTTTTAAAAATAACAAAAATATTCTACGACCTTTCATCACTGAACAAGTGAAACAAACCGATATGTATAATTAAATTGTTCAAGCTTATTATTACTGGCCTTGCTTTTCAGTTCACACAGCCTTTGTGGTATAGCTGGAGTCTGTGTCAACACAATATCTAAAGTCTGAATGAAACTAGGAATGATTATTCCTTCTGTCCACATTACAAGGTCAAAGGACTAATATATACACGCAAATATGATCCCACAAGTAATGTATTTAATAAATTCACAAGATATCCTTAAACCAAATGTGACTGTAGTAGAAAACTGGTATTATAGAACGACATGAGGTACGGGCCGATTGTAAAGTATAGAGAGCGCGTAATACACACTATTAACTCTAACATGGAATGATAAATTGGGCAGCTTTAGTATGGGCTCAAGTCAGTGAAGTGTTTCCGAAATCAACATCTATTCACGGGCTATTATTAACGGACTATTCGGAGACCATCATCGGTTTGGTCGTAAGACTCGTGAGTTCGTTACATCATTGGATTTCCCTCTGTAACTGTTGCCATTGTTCTGCACAAATACTATCCAAATAGCCGATCAGAGGCCTAATAATACACCCATAACGATCTAAGTATTTGCTACCGACGGCCCCCCAATAAGGGGTTGTGTTATAGAAAGGTAACGATCTGTGCATTAAACACACGATCTAATTCATCTGGATCAATAACGAACAAGGTTGTATATCATTCTCAAAGCGGCAACACTTCCTATTGATATAATGCATCTAATCAAGTTATCAAATCTCGACATAATCACGTTAAATATCGATCTGTGTTGATCGACCATAAGCGAGCCATTTGGTGCGTGTGATCATCAAGCGAGTAGCGGAGGCCTCGCTCGCAGTCAGTCAGCTATACTGGGGAGCTGTTGATACAAGTCGGAGTTTCGCTAAAAACCATGGCCTGGAAGCGAGTCTGACATGTATACATATTGGATATGACACACGTCATGTCCGTTATTTCTATCTCTATTTTGAATTTATTAAACTGTAGGTTAATCAAGTATAATATTTGTTAGATTTTAATGATATATGCTGATTATGTTACCGGTTCTTTAAATATGATATACTAAGAACAATCTAGCCAGCAAACTATGTTAAAGCATTGTATAGAAATAATCGCATTTGTTATAAATGAGTTGACGATAACGGACACTAAAACAACAATAGAATGTGAAGTGTTTTTTTTATATACAGGTTGAAAGTTATTCTTCCTCCAGTGCTAAGTAAAAACAGCATGGCTAAACTCCAAACAAACTGCCAGAGGAATTTACTGTTGTGAGCAAAACCTATAACAACGTTGTTATTAATTGATCAGAATTCGTAACAGTTTCCCTTTTGTAGACTATGTGCGAATATTTGATAGATATTGCTTTTGCTCTGTATGAATGCTGCATAATTATGGTTGTGAACAAATGAGCCATGTACCCATTCAGCACTTAAACACATTAATACAGGAGAATTATGTCATATTAGGCGAAACTGCGGTAATATAAATCTAACATGCCACAAAATGAACAATTGTAACTTATTGCTTATTCATGAATTTATGTACATAAACTCCGTTGTATTGAAGCTACCTTCCAGGCAATTTGTCTGTATACGAGAGATGTAAGCAGCATTTTCACCAGGAGTATAATATAAGCCTGGCTGGAGTTCACGGCTACCTCCATCTGCAAAACCCCAGACAACATATATCGTGTGGCTTTATATTCTATCCTTACATAATCTACAGTTTCAACAACTAAATTATTCAAGCTAATTTGAAGAATAGGAATTTTCTTTGAGCGGTATGACTTTGAAAACAGCAGGCTCCACTTTAAACCCACGCCTTTTCCCATCGACTCGGTGAATAAGTGATAAACTCCAAAATACGATTACCAGTAAGCTCAGTGGTGGACTCACGTGGCCAACAAACCCTATATTACGAAAGATAGTAGCTTTTTTAAGTGTACATTCACGAAACAGTCTGTCTAAAAGCGTCTCAGTATACATTCAATGATTTAACAATAGTTATAGCTTATGAGTGTATAACCGTCTCAACAGAATCAGTGAATGACCGGGCTTTTTGAGTGAATGAGTACTTCACTGTGCAACTGAGTGAATCGAAATGCATACGAATGCGTGACCGTACTAAAAATGAATCACCATGATTAGCGTAAATACTCAATCAAAATGCATCTCATACCAGCGAGTATTTGGCATGAGTGAGTCAATGTGCATATAACATTAATGAATCAATCACAGATTACATGAATCACATGCATATAGCAGGATTCACCAAGTCAGGGACGCAAGTGAATCGTCCTGCATATAGTAGTGAAACAATTTAAGACACAGCCGAATGCCGCCGGACTGTTAATAGGCATGTGTGAATCAACGTTCGCAGCGCCTGAGTGAACCAACGTCCAGAGTCATGATTGAATCAATTAAATCATGATTGTTATAGGCAACAAGGCATGAGTGAATTACCGTAGGTAAGCACGAGTGAAACAGCATGAGTGAACCACCGTTCATGAGAATAAATGAACTGCTGTTCATGGGCATAGGCGAGTTATGGTCGTTATGGATTGCTGTTCATGGGCATAGGGCAGTCGTGGACTGCTGTTCATGGGCGTAGAGGAGTCATGGATTGCTGTTCATGGGCATAGGGCAGTCATGGACTGCTGTTCATGGGCGTAGAGGAGTCATGGGCTGCTGTTCATGGGCGTAGAGGAGTCATGGGCTGCTGATCATGGGCGTAGAGGAGTCATGGACTGCTGTCCATGGGCATAGAGGAGTCATGGACTGCTGTCCATGGGCATAGATGAGTCATGGACTGCTGTTCATGGGCGTAGAGGAGTCATGGACTGCTGTTCATGGGCATAGATGAGTCATGAACTGCTGTTCATGGGCATAGGAGAGTCATGGACTGCTGTTCATGGGCATAGGGGAGTCATGGACTGCTGTTCATGGGCGTAGGGGAGTCATGGACAAAGTTTTGAACGAATGGCCCTATATATCCTTAGGTGAATCACATGTCATAATAAGCAAATCATCCTTTAGTGTTCATTACCAGAATTTATAAGAAGGGAGTGAATCGACGTTCACCAGAACAGAGGTTGATAGCTCCCCCCCCCCCCCACACACACACACTAAAATCCAATAAAAGCTTATAATTTTAGATAATCAAAATTTCATATTTACCTTTTCAAAAGCGACTTTTCAATATTTGATCAAAATCCAATCTAATCAGAGCTTTTATTTAAAATACAAAGGGTTTTCATGACATCACATTGTAATTTGTATCAAATATGAAAATTTCAAACGTTTTAGGAATGGTTGAATTATCCCCTATATACATGAGTGAATGTATATCATAGGCATGGTTGAATCACAGCATATATACACGAGTGAATCACAGATCATAGAAATGGTTTAGTCACCCCCTATATACATGAGTGAATCACAGATCATAGGCATGATTGAATCACAGCATATATACACGAGTGAATCACAAATCATAGCAATAGTTAAGTCACCCCCTATATACATGAGTGAATCACAGATCATAGGCATGATTGAATCACAGCATATATACATGAGTGAATCACAAATCATAGAAATGGTTGAGTCACCCCTATATACATGAGTGAATCACAGATCATAGGCATGGTTGAATCACCGCCTTTATACGTGAGTGAATCACAGATCATAGGCATGATTGAATCGCCGCCTATATACATGAGTAAATCACAGATCATAGGCATGTTTGAATCACCGCCTATATACATGAGTAAATCACAGATCATATACATGATTGAATCATCGCCTATATACATGAGTAAATCACAGTTCATAGGCATGATTGAATCACCATCTATATACATGAGTGAATCACAGATCATAGGCATGATTGAATCACCACCTATATACATGAGTGAATCATAGATCATGGTGATGCTTGAATCACCGCTAATATACAAAGTAACAGGAGTGATTCCCCGGTGAAACACATGGATGAATTAACGTTTATAGGCGTGAGTGAATCTCTGGGAATCGCTATGACATGTTCGAATCCCCGTTCATAGGCAAAGTTGAATCATCGGCATAGGCATGAGTGAATCATCGTACGCGTACACACAGGTCTGGGACGAGAATCACAGTCTATAAGAATGAACGAATCATCATTCACAGACATAGGTGAATCGTTATTAATATGGGGCATCAAGCTATTATCGTCGTTATGGGCATAGAGGTGGGTGTAATCTCAGTAGACACTTTCTTTACAGCTCTAACAGACAGCACCACGTTCCTGGCTAAGAGTGGTACAAATAAAGTATGATATGGCTCTAAGGAGGAATATTCATTTACCAAAAGAACATTTAAATAGAACACTTCGTATTTGATAAAGCCTGTGTTGCATAGACGACCTGGATCTTGAATTGTAGGGATCAGAATAGAGCATTTTTAAAAACGTATTGGTTGTTGTTTAAAATCAGACAATGATTAAAACCGTCAATCTATATTCAGGTCTTCTGTGATCAAGCGCCCGTCTCTCAGATCTCTGTACCCACAAGTGCATAAGCAACAAAGAATTGATAACCTATACTTAAAAAGTAAAACTGACTTTTTACTCACCAGCTACTGTTTGGAAGTAACCCCCGTACGTGGCAGGTTTGTGGTCATTAATGTCCGCTATAAAAATACTGAGAAAGGCCAATAGAGCACCGAGCATCAAGAAGATACATCCTCCGCCGAAAAGGACACAGGCGGCCAGCCAAGCGCCCGATGGCATCCGAGAAAAGTTAAATTGTCCACCGTATACCGTACAAGATGGTATGGTAACTCGGGGATCATTGACACAATAGTTAAACACACCAAATGAATGGACATGATCCGGATGCAAGAACCAGAACGGCTGCAAAAAGCTAAACGTACAAGTTGCTGCCACCATGACTGAGAGAAAAGCCCATAAAATTCGAATAGCTGACAAGCGGGCGAATTTTAGTTTCAGTAAGGATTTAAGGTGCATGTTGATGATTAGAAAGTGACAGTCAGCAGACGACGAATTTCAACCTGGGAATAAACACCAATGGCTTTCTACTCCAACGTGGGAATTGTATTGCTTCATCAAGTCATGAGAAAGTTACGTCCCACGTGAATATGATTAATTGATTTGTCTTGGGTGGATTTGTTGTGACATGTTTGGATTTCAATCGTCTATGTCCACTAGTTGTCGCAGGCTGAAACGTTCCTCCCGTTTGTGAAACCGGTAAGATGAGAGAAGTTGAATTTTACAACTCAATTGTTAAACACACATAGCGTAAATGTGAATTGGGAATATACTTCATAAGAGTTCAGTCACACAGTCTGAATCACATCTCTCTGTTGTAGTTATGGCCCAGTGTCACTCTATCATCTGCCAAACAAAACGAAACAATGTAATATATGACTGCTATTACCGTCTTCACCACCCACTATAGGCTTACTAACCGTATCGTCCAACAGCGATAACGTAAATCTGCAAAGGCGAAACAGTCGTCGGCTAACAGCAGATGGGCAAAACAGTACTTGTGGCACAGCCCTCTTCGAACTGAGGAGTACGGTGCTTTAGTGAGCTTACAGGGATTTCTCCCTGTTGATCGGTCGACAAACGCCCTGCTAAAGCTTCACAGAACGATCCGTCAGCTGACGTTCTGTGGCACTCTGCTAGCAGACGATATTTCAAACCCTTTGCTCAACAACTGCGCGTGGTGAAGGATCTTCTGGTATTCAATCAAAATACCGCGTGCCAATGTTTATTCCCTAGCAATCACGTGCCATCATCTGGTCAATAACCATTCACGTATAGTTCTGTGAAAGTATTTATATGTTTACTCATTTAACTGTTTTTGACAAATTGTTTACAATGTACGTTAAACTGTTCTTGTTTCTAAAAGAGGCTTCACGTGTACAAGACCGTTTGTTTTGCTCGTGGTGAATTGAAATGGCTTCCAGGATCGTGGATTCGGTTCCCGAAGGGATATCAACCGGCAGCATTTTCTTAACTATAGAATTCGTTCAAACTTAGAAAACGTGTTCCCGAAACAAGGAATATATTCCCTTACTAAACGACACAAAGATCTCAGTTTTATTGCTTCCCGATTAGTATCAAAATGTTTTCATTTGAACAAAAACTATGTGCTTGCCTCTATCTGGTACAAAATTATAATAGAAATATTCTTCCTCTCTCTGGAGGAGTATAGGCTTATCGGTCACTCATTACAACTCCAGTTTAAGATTGCAAATGTTGTCTCTTATAGGCGGCTTCATATAAAGTATATGAAAGGGTGCATCTGTCTTTAATTGATCAACATCCAAGGCATCCCTGATACGCCAGTGTGTGATGGGTCTTATATATTGAAAAAATATCTTCCGCCACATGATACCTTTTTGGGGAGCAAATAGGCGTTGAGGTTTTAACACGCACACCTCCATTGTGCATTGCGGTAAACCAGCCTGTATGTTGTACACAGACCGGTGTTGGTAGTACTCAAGCATAGGAATTCTCATATGAGATTAACGTGTTCCTATTGTTAATTGAAATTCTCGATATTGACAATGTTTTCGAGTGTTAATCGGCCGATTGATCCAGAGCTTGCAAGAAAGCATTGGGAATATTTTCAACGACTATTTTTGCTAATAACATAACCCAGATCCACGAATCTCTGTCTCTGTGTAGTTAGTTAGTTAGTTAGTACAGCTAATACCTATGACTCAAAGGTCAACTGTGTGTGTGGTTTTAAATAACCTTTCATTTTTAGAGCCGCAACTATTTTTTTGCTTGACAAACTAGTTCAGACTGTCTGAGTATATTTAAAGGTGATTAGTATTGTACTTAGATTTCAGGTTTATGGATGTTTAAAACTACTGCAAATACAATTTTCAAGAGTTTGTGTTTTTGTGTGTGTGTGTGTATGCAAACCCCAGAGGCATAATATCTGACTTAATATGCCAAACAAAACAAGCTATTACAACGTTTCTCGTCCAGCTGTATCTTTGTTATATACATAGAATCAGAACCAACGAACAAATATGAAAGAATGGAACTGTTATTGGGGATATACTTGCATTTTATGGTGCGTGCAATTATCGTTTTCCGGTATACGTCAAATATCATATATCTAAATGCTATTTCTATCTGTACATTCAAGTAGTAATTGCAGTTTATTCATTAAGGAAATCTTGGAATGGCATCTGGAGGAAGGGACAAAACTCCTACTGTTTCACATATTTATTTCCGTGTGTCCTCTTTTGTCGGCTGCTGTATATAGAACAGAATAAATTAAACAACTGCGCCACACTCATATAGAGTCACAGGTAGCGCGATAAAACATAAGCATTGGCAACTAAACATGTCTATATTATTCTTCATGAAAAGAACTAATTATCGAATTTACTGATAGTGGTAATCTAAAGGGTTTATAAAATAGATGGCTTTTTGTAGATATGTTGTGTTGGCTGTTCAGCAAAATCTTCGGGACTGTGTCATTAATATTCCAATGGGAAAGCGAATAGAGCTGTACGTTTATGTTCTATTCGTTTAACCAGTTTTCCCCACAGTAGTCCTAGGCTATGCTCAAAATATAGGCCTATTTTGCAAAATTCCAGCTTATTTGTTGACATACGAAGACAGATTACACTGTTTTCGGAGGGGATGTATTCGTCTGGTTGCTAGATACTTAATTCCGTCTGAAAGCCTCAATTATCATCAGATACAGAATTTGGACGATAAACGGATCTATTTGGGTATGTTATAACTGCATATATCGATTGCGACCAGCGTGAGAAAATCGCGGATAATCGCCTGTCGTTATAATTCGCGAGATGTCCCGCAGGTTATGAAAACATGGCGGAAGACCAGGAGACGATTTATTCCGGGGTTTGTGCCTTGCCGGTTTTGAAGGCCGTTTTGAGACACCTCCCTGCAGCAGGAAGATACTTAGCTCTCCGGCTAGTTAATTCGACTGCAGTATAAAAGTCCTACAATCTCGTAGCAATAACAATTTCAACAACAATGATACAGAGATTGAAAACAGCAAGACTAGAGCACAAAAAACTCATTGTTGGTGCATTGTATCAATTCCATTCAGCCAGATAGGTTTATAAATTTTTACAATGTTATTTTTTTCTTTCTTTCTCCCCTTTTTTTTGAGCAATGAAAAAGGGAGGGGGGGGGGGGGGGGTG
>JAQQZZ010144943.1:0-12916 GCA_030265115.1 Mopalia vespertina | reverse complement strand
ACTGATCTACTGACTTAAATAATGCAAAGTAATGGCGCGCATAGTTCTAGTGATCTAGAACGGCATGCGCCATCAATACTAATTTCCATTCCATTCTAATAGCAGATTGGCTGTTTAGCTTGTTGTCCTGGCACCTCACTTTCTTACACAATGAACATGGAGGCTGATTATAGACGGGAAACTATTCACCGAATTAACGGTTAACGCTTTTGATCGCTACATCACCCTCAAGTTACAACGATGTTGTACATTAAATCACGGATTAAATAATAAATATAGCCATATCAAAAAAATCTAGAACTGGGAAAGTATTAAATGATTAGGTTTAAGTTTAAGTGAAATTAAGTTTCCATCAACCAAAACAATACATGTACGTTTGTTTGATTGTTTGATTGAGGTTTAACGCCGTACTCACCCAGTTTTTCTTTCGGGTGGTTGGAGGGAGCTTCATGTTGCCATGGTGCTCTCAGAGCTAAAGGGGAACAGGAAGCCAATCTGTTTGTGGTGTCTGTATTGCGTTCTGTTGGTCCTGTATTTGTCCCGTCTTGTCTTTGTTTGTTGTCAGTGTGTCGAGGGTGGGTTCCTTCATCCATTGGCCTGGCACGTCGTCATATAAGTGAAATACCCTTGAGTACAACGTAAAACCCCAATCAAACAAACAAACAAACCCAGTTTTACTTAAACGTGGTAGAATACGGGATGTAAACCTCGTAAAAAAACACCCACTGAGATAGACGGAGCCACATCGTGTGTCTTACTAATACACTTTAGGTCGACAGACCGACTTACCCATTAGCTGAACATCCAAGTAGGATCAGAAGGCTGACACGCTAACAACTGAAACTCGGACGCAGGTCCCACAATATATTCATACATTACACAGTTTCTTGTTATACCCTTGCATATGAGGGGCTCAGCCCCCATCCTCCGCTTCCGGGGCGTTGATCTGCAAGCCGATGGTGCTCCATTTAGTACCATTTTGATTTCGCCCATTTGAAGGTCTTCATCGTATGGGTACTCTCTATAGATTATCTAAACCTTTTTAGTCTGAAAGGTCAGCGAAAACACCGACTTATTTGTATTCGGATGCTATTAGCAGTGCAGAAAAAGTCATATCCATAATGTAAGACATAAAGTGATTCTTTAGTTCAGGGTGAGGGTAACTTACACTATAACTTACCCTAAAACTAACACTAAATCTAACCGTAAACTAAACCTAACCATTACCCCAAGCATGACGCTCAGATTGACGAAATATCTTACATGACCAGAAACAAATATGTCTCGTAAGAACAGTTCACCAGAGACTCCAACTGTCTTGTCGCACATTCCATCTGGGCCTGCACTAAACGCGACCATGTAGAGGGCCGGGGCAGTCGATGCGCAAATTGCATCGCTGAAGACATTTAAAGGCCACATATACAATAAAGAATGGCACGGGTAGCTGATTCTTATGTGGTTATGACCGTGAAGAAAATATACCAATTATGACTTTATCAGAGCCATTTTGCTGATTTCTTTGAATTTCAATTGCTAGTCTTTAATAATTGCCCCTAAAATGCGTCTGAGTGTTATTCATACTAGAGACGAGGTGTGCAACTAGGCACAAATGCGTGGTTCACACAGATATACTATATATTCAATCGATCCCTAAAGAACCGAACCAAACCAAAAAATATTGACTAGGATAGAGAACGGGTGCTCGCCATCAGAGTAAATAATCGGCCTATTCAACATCCAAGCGTTAATAAACGGATTTCACCAAATAACCAATTACATTTGATAAGATTAAGTGAGGCTGTATTTGAGCAGGCGTAGCGTCCAGTGTGAGAGAAGATCGGTCAGCTGGGTAATCTGTCAAAGGCAGGACCTTTCAGATGTAGATATTGAATCACTATATCGATCACAGGCGTGTCATATTCCACGAGAAGAATTCTAGGTTACTAACTTAAATGGCCACGTATCATCTTTTCGTCGCTATTAGAAATGGGTATTACGTTTAGATCATAACTACTCGACATAAAACGAACATTCGATTTAATTTTGTTAATATCACTGCCAAAACAATGCGGAGCCTACGTAATGGAATCTAGTCCAGTGGTGTGTTGTACCGCCTGTGGCTTTTGTAATAAGGCTCTAAGTATGTAGTTCAGCATATTGTCTTTGGCCTATAAACTTTGTGGTCACTTGCTATTTGTCTTGAAATTGAGGTGCCAAATTCTCTTGCACTCCTAAAGCGAAAAGCGATTTGAAATGTGAAAACTATTTATGTTGACATTCAAGCCTCTATTACTTGACCCACTGCCTGCCCCATCTCAAACATCATATTTGTGTACATGCGTGGTATTTTGTTGTGGCGAGTAGGTCTACACTCAGACATGGTGCCTTAACGGGTTGTAAACTAGATCAGATTTAATTTTCCATACTTTTTATTTAGAAAAAAGGCACTGGTATAAAAAAAAATCTGTTCACACTGAGAAAAAATCTGTAGGATTAGTAAGCGCACACGCTAACCACTGACCCACGACCGCGAGTCAACAGACCCAGAAATAGTGCCTCACACATAATATATATACTTTACAGAACATCTATGTTTTAGCGTTTATTGTACCAATAATATATAATAAAGTAACAATTTAGAAACGACCGAAGCTGCATTAACACTAAAGGATGATGCGATAAGAATATATATAGTGGAACATATAACAGATATTGTAATTTCACAACAAAAATCCCTAAGACTAAATATATTGTACATTATAGGTTGGTACAAATGTTTCAGTTGTAAAAGTCGTTAAATAGGCCCTTGCACCATACAAAGTTATGCTCCGACAAAGCGTTTAAAGCAGTTGCTGCGTACATTGTACACACACGTAAAGTCACTTAAAACGCCAAGTCCATTGTTATTTAACATTAACTGATCTACTAACTTAAATAATGCAAAGTAATGGCGCGCATAGTTCTAATGACCTAGAACTGCATGCGCCATCAATACTAATTTCCATTCCATTCCAAAGTTATGCTCCGTTCTGGCTTTCGCTTGAACACGCGTCCGCAAAGATTGATTTGGGTGAAGATGGAGTGTTCGTCATTTAGATCTGCCCAAGAGGCACAAACTCTTAACATCGATCTACAAAATCATTTTTGAGAGATTAATTCCCAACATTTGATTAGGTCTAGCGTTCCATATGAAAGCAGTTAGGTCAACTGGTCAATCCGTCAAATTGAGACAGAAAATGAAGATTTTGACAGTCGAGTTCGACCTATGGAGCTTTCTGTTCCACAAGAACGTTTTAATCTAGTCAGGATGATAGTATATAGAAAGCTCTATTATCTTTATCAGGATTGCTTCCCATTCACCCTGCAGAGCTCTTGGGATTAGATCGGTATAAGCTACTTCCCACCAATGGTCAGCAGTCTTGAACATTGGGTTCGAGTAATAGATAGTGTTTTACCCCACGTTGAGCGGTATTACAGCTACGTTGTTGTGTGAACCGATTGTAAATTTATCCATACCTAACTTTTTCTATTTCAAGACAATTCCAAGCAGTAGCAAGCTTGCCATTAAACATCGAAAAGGGGCAAAACATATTAAACTGAAAAGAGAACATATAAGTGTTCATATAATTTTTAAGTCTGTCAATATATTAAACGTTTCATTTTGGATCTAAAATTTGTAAATATTGATTTTAAAACCATGTAATTTTAAGTATTTACAATCTTTCATTTGATAACACACATCGATCCGTTTAAGGAACTTGATGACAGCATCGCCAGCAATGTTTTCAAAAAGGTCCTCCATAGGTGACTGTACCATCGCCCAGCGGAGGCACAATCGCAATGCGTTTTGAGAAATTTGAAAGAGTAGATGTGTAACAGGTAGGATTAAATTATCAGGTTAGACGTGCACTTTGCATGGCTGGAAGAAAGCCTCCTTGTTTCATGGTTATTTTTTATCGAATGATCTTGTACAGGCGGTTGGGAGGGAGTTTCCCGTTGCCTTGGTACTCTCAGGGCTAAGGGACAGTCTGAAGCGGATCTGTAGGGCTTTGTATGCCTCCAAATGTTGTTCTCGTCTTGTGTCTGTTTGTTGCCAGAAGCGTCGTGGTAGATTTAAATAACTTAAGTAATGTATAAAAACCCAATGGAACAAACAACCCAATCCGATGGTTAATATAGTAAATTCAGTATGCTAGTGGCACTGCCCACTTAGCCAATGCGAGATCTCTGTTACTAATTTCATATTGATAGCCAATCTGTAAACGCCTCTTTCAAATATATTAAGAATTTGCTCGATTCGACACAGAAACTCGAAAGCGGTCCATCCTCGAGACCTCAAAATTGCCGCATTTTATATGGTTTCCAAACACTGGACATACTTAAGTAAAAGGTATAATTGTCACTTCACCAAATATAGATAGTAATAATTCTGAACATCCAACCTTTACAAAAATGTATACATACATAATGTTCCGGCCTATTTTATGGGTCATAATGGGCTTATGCTACGTTCCCACTATAACAATTGGCGGTTGATCGTAGATTTTTTTTTAACCGTCCAAAACTTTCCACTGATCAGCACGATTGCCACGACTGACGTCAAGATCTGATAAGATCACCACGATTAAGGCGACGATTTCAATCGTGCTGCCAATCCTTATAGTGGGAACCTAGCATAACCGTCCAAAACTTACCTACCATTAGCACGATTGCCACGACTGACCTCAAGATCTGATAGGATCACCACGATTATTCCACGATTAAGACAACGATTTCAATCGGGCCGCCAATCGTGATAGTGGGAACGTAGCATAAGACAAATTACTGTCCTCAACATCAAGGAAGGCCTTAAACATCAGTACTGATCAGTAACGTGATTTTATTTCTAAAGATGTAAAAAATCGCGTGGAATATAGCATAAAAGAGGAAATTGGGTAATCCGTGCGTTATATAACACATCTAAACCGCTTTGATTGATGTACTAATTTGGTCTGCAGGGCTATTGAAGCAGAAAGGATTTTTCGTAAATATCCGTAGGTCAGAACTCCTACTATAAACTGTGCTTATTTTACTATTCCAAGAAGCCACATACACAAGTAACCTAATCAGGTTAAAGAACCACGTGACTAAGCATGAAGGAATAGTTGAGGCAGTAATCCAGTTCACGTTGTAAATTCAATATTTTGGGCTAAAATAATGTTTCGAAAAAGGTAGAATACTGTTTATCTATTTTATTGTTATTGTTTTCATCGAAGGGTCATGACAATTTAAGCTTAACCATATTTTGCTCTTCCGTGAATAAACAGTTTTCTTAACCGTATCGTTTGATACTTTTTTATATATCGTAAGCAATGGTAAATTTTGTACTTGTATTTCCCTGCAAGAATTATATTTTACGCAAAGTCTCTAGAGCATTATTAAGAATTTCTAATTATAACAACCCGCGACTCGATAGCTAGCTAGCGTGTCGGCCTAATGATCTTTATTCAATTTACCTTAATTATGTCGAACTCCAGTATAGGAGTGAGTCACACGATCTGGCTCCATATATCATATAAGTGACATACCCTTATACACGACGTTAAACCCAACTTAAGCAAACACAAATCAATTACAACACTGCACGGAAATGGACCGAAGTGACAGGATTCTTTTACGCCGTCACTAGTGTACTGAGTATATTTCCAGAAACCCAAAATTAAATTGTATTGTTTTTACCCACGCGGCCCAGACTGCATCACGTCATGTTATCAAATGTTTCTTTGACTGTCTTGATTAATGCAGCAAACTTATTCCAACGATTGCCTGCAATAGCCAAACGTTACCCTGTGAAAATTGTCTACTTGGCAAAGCCCATTGACTTATCCGTTCTATTCCCGGGTTTGAGGCTGAGATTCGTATCACGTTATTTTACTCAGACAAGATTTGTCCACATTCGTAATATTATAATTGATATCACCTCCGCTCTGGTAATAAGAAACCAGGTTGACAATGTCTTACTCGAGTGTACCCTCACGGTTACTGTGACATGAGTATAACACGAACTTAATATAAGCGGGGGAAGAAAAGTGCAAATGAAATCTGAGCACACGTGACACATCATATTGGGAGGAATTGGTCCTCACGGCCTATCGATGGAGATGTACACGTGGTACAGTCCTTGTGGAAGGAATTAGCCCACACGGTCTATCGATGGAGATGTACACGTGGAACAGCGTAGTGGGAGGAATTGGTCCACACGGCCTATTGATGGAGACGTAGAAAGGAGAGATCTTCAGAGGATTTGTTTAAATATTGAGTGAACTATTATAGTAGCACCGTGTTTCAACATATATTCCGCATTGATGGAGTGGATGAGATTCAATAGTGGAGAATTATTCATTGTGACAACTGTACGTATATATGACCATATTCACATACTATATGCCTTTATTGTAACGTTGAATGAACTCATGACGGCGAGGTGACTCAAACCATGATGGCGGTGATAAATCCCTGTTTATTCAAAGTATCCATTTAATACTGTATGTTCCAGATATTTGACGGCTTCGCGTTACACGAACACATGATTGCTTACTTAAGTCTTTGAAGTCAATATTAATAGGGTTCATTTTTGTTCACAGTTGACTGTGAATGACGCAAACCTAGCAATATTTGTAGATAGAAGGAAATGCAGACAGATTCGTTTTTACGCTCCCTGAACGCGCTCGTTGTTCTTAATCTTTATACCACACATCCAATTACCTGCGGCTCGTATTTTCTAATTGTGTTTCCTCTCACCGTGGTCATTAAATCATACAGAGCCAGCACGAGGTAAATTACTCACTTAGATGTCCGGCTAACAGCTTTGATTGGCCTCAAATCCGTTCACTTATCACTAGGTTGAACTGACTCACTGGTTAACGTGAAAATATCTAATTAACAAAGTGTCATAAACGATAACAGCTATTTATAGTTTGTAAGTTGATTAATTGCTTTACCTTCCCTCCTCCAGCATCACACAGTTTCATCAGTGTTTCCATTTGATTTTGATCAAGCTGTGAAGAAATGAGAATACATACGTCTAGTTATGAGACTAAAAATCTGATTAAAGTTGATGGTGTACCTTTGTATAATTTCCCTACATATAATTGATACATTGCAGCCATTTGAAAGGTGTATACCGGTTGACTACATCTACATCAAATAACGCTGAAATAAAAAGCATTCTTACTAAATATACAGTGTCTCTCTACCATAGTGTCACTCAACATCAGTGGAACATTTATCTCACAGCAGTCTATGGTTGTGATATATTAACAAACATTATTATATTGTTATCCAATCTTCCCAACTTCTAAATGCCACTTATACAAGTTGTGAAATATTCACTTCAAATTTGTAGATCGCCACCATACAGGTGAAATAATTTCCCGACAAAGTGAGTGAAGAGTTTAAAATATATTTCTCACCGTGTCACAGGTAGATTTCTGGTCAAACTAAGGGGAGATAACACTTCTAGCTGGAATGAGAGTCAAGACAAGAAAGATCACAATATTCATAAAATAGTTAAGTAAACAAGGTCAACATTTTATACTGGTATATAGCTTCCACCTCTCTTATTTTTAGTCAATTTACACATGATGACGATAAGGCATATGTATCGAAATGTTGTGTTCTATCACAAATCAAGAAGCGGCTATCCAGAAATTGTATAATTATGTTACCCCACTTCTAAATGTCGTTCAAAGCTTATATATAGATGTTATTTAACATCTTAGATTCATAATATTTGGTTGCGCATGTGTTGAACAAGGCGTAAACTCGCCCAGTGTGTCACCCTGCCAGTTTCAGGCTACAAAGATGTAAATGAAATGCTAGACCCCCCTCCCACCTCCGCATGCAATAATACTTTACAATGATTTTGGTAAATAGAGTAATTAATTCTTTTAAATTTGTAAATGAAAATTTCCATCCGTCATGTAGACTATTCATTTTATATGAAATCGTATGTTCAAACCACATTTTCCGTTATAATATATTGGTGATAATAATCATATTACCTGTCTTTAATAATATTTAATGTATTTCATCAAACTACTTTTGTTTATTAATTCTTCCATCGAACTATAAAATGCTACCAGATAAATGCCAATCTTCAAATATTACTCCGTAGGCGTTTCTGAAAATATTTTCACACTTACACATAACATGCACAAGTTGCTTCTTGTTTAATAAGTCAAAGGTCACAATCTCTATCCAATCACCAGTCTATGCTACCGTCACCGAATAATGAGCATCGAACATGAAATACACAGACGATGTAGTACAGAACGATTCTGCTGCAATGGATATTGTAACAACATTTATGTTTGTTTGTTTGTTTGTTTAATTGAGGTTTAACGTCGTATCAAAGGGTATTAAATCATATGATGACGGATTGTCCATTCCACACAATGCCTGGCTTAAATACGGTGGAAAACACGAGGGGAAACCTTGCAAATACCACCCAGCGATTGCCGTAGCCGCACTCATATTCATGATGGTCGACAGACGGACTTGAACCGGTGGACATTATATCGAAGTAGAATTAGTAGGCAGTCGCATTAAAACACGACCGCAGGTCCTTTGAACTGACCAGGGAAAACTTATTGTAACATATAGTTTGAACAGTCTTTGTCACGTGTTAGCTACATATTAAAACTCAGTAAACAGTTACTGAAATCTAATATATATTTTGACTCCACCGCGATTGTCATCATAATATAGACGCCGTCGTACTGCATTAACTCCTGTGTGTTTTCTTGTTGTTGACAGAACAGTTTAAATGGATTAACACTAATAAATGGTGTCCAAAGAGTCGGTTACCAAATATATTTTGTCTGGACAACACGTTTGTGGAAATACCTTTTATGGTTTCTGTGTTGCATGTGCTTTAAACACGTATTCTTTCGGCACGGCACCCCATTCTAGGCCGGCATAAACATTTCATATTTGTCTCAGTCGTCTGTCCCAATTTCTGATTGCTATACAGCTTGTTTTGTGTAAATTTACGTCACAGCACAATGGAAGCGGAGTTATAACTCGTGGTCAAGCATTAATACTCATTCTTGGAAAAAAACGTACACTTAAAACTAACTTGTTTGAGTCTACATTCAATACTTTTTTTAGAAACTCCAGGATACCTGCTTTAAAGAAAATCTCAACTAGTGCGGGATAAATTTGGAGACATTTTTTGTCTGTCAATTCCCGTAATAGTTTAAATATTAACTTTCTGTGGCAGTTTAATTAAAGCCCTGTGCGAGTTGTCAGTGCAATAACCTAGGATCACTGCATGGTCATTTGGGATGCGCCTTTACTAATGCTTGGAATCATTTCGATCAATATTCCGTGTGAGTAGGATACGCCTTTTTAACCAATCGCTTGAAAGCTTTGTCTGAAACATTTCTGAGATTTGAAATTAATCTGTGCACATGACTAAAATATACCATGTTTTTTAAGCAAGATAGGGATAACAAACATTCAATTTATTCTGAATGAGTGAAGCGCTAAAAAGTCAGAAGTGGATAAATTGTATTGTAAAAGCGAGTGTATCGTTAAGGGGACAAATTATCATTAAACAAGACGGATAACGAATAAACGATGTGTAACACACGAAAAGTATTCCATTGGTACTGCTCTTTACAGAAATAAAAAAATCAACATGAACGAAAGATTTATCATATTACTGTGTAAACGGATAATCTTAATCTGGTGCTGCACCCTATGACTCAGGCCAGTTCGTTTGAAGAGTAGCAATGCTGTCTTTTCTTAGCACTGGACAAAGACTTAATTCTGAACGGGAATTAAAACTCTCCACATATGATGGTTGTGTCAGTTAGTGTTGAAAACACCGCCGTCAAAAATGTGAAGGACCCTTGAGCACGACGTAAAACACCAATCAACTAATTAACTGGTGTTGCTGAGCAGAAATTTAGCACCACAGGGAATTTTCGGTTTTTTGATGGCGGTTGATATATACACACTTATGAGATTTACCACAGGGATTCACTTAATGTTTTTATGGGACGCGTATTTTACCTCGTCCTGTCTAAATAGATCTTGTGTTCTTGGAGGGCTTCGACATGGTCATAGCCAAATTGGCTGAACCATTGGTTGGTTGGACAACGCTTTCTAGTCGTTTGAAATGATCACCATGTTGTAGTTGGCAGATAGATTTTTATTGACGTTTTTCATACAAAAAAACAGCACTACAGAGTTGATAGAGTATTTACTGAAGGTCATCGAGTCCTCGGCGTTCTAAAATAAGGCAGTGAAATGTTTTTGTTCTGGGCATTGGTCACGTTGATTTTCCGTTCTCCTATTTGTTTTGTCAAATCGAGGAAAACTGAAACGAAGTTTGAATTCTTAAAGGCATGAGAAGCAGATTCCTCGAACTTGTTGTGCATGTTTGCAGACTAAGACACTTTGATATGTACTAAATCGATGCTAAAAGAATCAGATTGTTTGAAGATCGTGGTGTGTTTTAAGATCCGACAAGTTAAAAGCCATCCCAATCACGTTGTGGTGATTTCCGTAAGAATCGTTCTTTGTAATGCACACTTTTTACGTCCTTCAATCGTCAGTTCTGTTTTGCTGATTGTTGTTCAAACAAGATAAAAGCTTTTTTCGGCATAGTAGGCATTTGCTCTTCAAATTTAACGAAAATCATTTGGTAAGACTACAATGTAAATACTTCAGTTAACGTTATTCTTGGTCTAAGGGCCGACATAAACACGTTTGGCTTAGGTGTGAAGTTTTGCTGCCTATATCCTACAAGTTTCTGGAGGGTATAGGGGAGCTTTCTGTTGCCCTGGTGCTTTCTGAGCTAAAGAGGAACAGGAAGCCGATATGTTTGTGATGTATTTGTATTGTCACGTGAATGTCATGTATTTGTCCTTTGATGTTTTTGTTTGTTGCCAGTGGTGTTATGTTATGGATGGTTTCCGTCACCCATATGTATGGCTCGCCGTCGTATTCTAATCAAAACAAATATAATTTTCTGACAGCATAGAGTGATAGTTAGTGTGACTGTTTTGCTCTCGTGTTGGCCGTGCATACGTGTCCATACAAATGAATTAATTAAATCATACCCTATATTTTGGTTTCACTTGTAAGAGTACAAACATCTTTTACTCGCTCTGTATTTGAATACTTTCCTAACTCTCGGAGCTAGGGGGCAGCAAGAAGCAGCTCTGTTCGTGGTGTATTGTTTTTTTTTACCATTGTCCTCATGTGTTTGTTTGTTACCAGTGCCGTCGACGGTGGTTTCCTTCACCCATTGGGTTGGCCGGCCATTATTTGAGTGAAGCAATCTTAAGTACGCCGTCAAACCCTAATTTTTCAAACAAACAAACGCAATTTCGTTAAATTGTTTGTATAAAGAACATAGTATATTAAAACTTTCTCCCAATAAGTCACTGATACAATACAGAAATCTAGTGTGTTATTGTCGAGGATTATATGTTGTATAACATTCGTCAGATGGCTGAATAATTATATAGTTATTGCTCAGTTAAACGTGTTAACTTGGCCCCATTTGGAACGAAAACAAAGCGGATGGTACCTTTAACAGAGGTTTTCACATCGGGAGTTTGTCGTAATAACAACGTTATATGGCAACATAAGCTGTACAAATACATGCAGCTACACGCTTAGTAAAATATGGCTCAAATGGAACCCCTATAAGGTTCTTTAGTTATGGCTGTGGTGGAATCCTTTTTGGTTCTGTATGGAACCCTCACAGCAACTGCCCCATGTATTTATCTCTTTTCATATCAAAGAACCTTTTTTGTCCTTATGGTTCCATTTAGAACCATCCTGGTTCCATTTGAAACCATTCTCTTTTCTAAAAAAAATCCTCAAAGAATCCTTATTTCGGAGAGTGTAGTATGGATTGCTACTGTACTACATAATTTAATACAATGTAAAATAAGTGATTTCATCGAAAAGAACACAAAAACGGATATCAGGCAATTGAGATTTGCACAGAGAATAGAAGAATACAAACGCTGAGATGGAGAAATTACAGCAACGCAGAGTCTTCATTGATATAGAAGGAAACCTATCTCTGTTAATTGTTGATGTGAAATCTCTGTGAAAGAATTAGTTCCGTCCGTCGGTGACGGTTACTCGAATCATCCTGTAACCGGCTACTTAAAAAAGCTAAAGGTCACAGCGAGCTAAGGTATTGCCTTTGTGGTGTGGTCAGTGATGTCGACGTTGGTTATCTTCCTCCATTGCGCTGGCATCTAGTTGATGAGTTTAAAAGTACACGTGAACCCTAATCAGCCAAACAAGGCAAAACAGTTCAATCCACCAAGTTACACGTTCAGGTAGTCATACAAAGATGACAATTGGGAGCTAAAAGGCAGTCTATCGGCGAATGCAGTAGTGTTAAATCTGTTTCGCAGTGACAATAAGAAACGACGAAAAACTTGAAATAGATGAAACAAGTCGACAAAACAGATAACAAATGTTTCTATGTTTACTCAACCTAACCGCTGTAGAGTTATTTAGGTATGTTTTAGACTATACAAGGATATAAAGAAAACGCATTTCCAAAAGTGTTCGAATCCACTATATAAAGGACGTTGATACAAAGATTTTGGCAGCATTGTCATAACATGTGTGTTATATGTCTATCCGAAGCCGCATAAAACTCAACTATTAAAGAGAGCATTCTACATCGGAGAACTACCGAGACCGCTGTACAGGAAAGACGTGTCCCTAAAGCTCTCTCACTGAGTCTTCACAGTGATAGCGTAGTATAGTTTCTCTCCTAACCCTTCTGTAAAGTGTTATACCGTTTATTTTCGCATTGTTTATTTTCGCATTGTTTACTTTCGTATTGTTTAACTTCGTATTACTTGTTGTCTGTAAATTTAATATATGCATT
>JAQQZZ010144921.1:0-12916 GCA_030265115.1 Mopalia vespertina | reverse complement strand
CAGGACGCAATACAGACACCACAAACAGATCGGCTTCCTGTTCCCCTTTAGCTCCGAGAGCACCAGGGCAACATAAAGCTCCCTCAAACCACCCACTTGAAAATTGTGAGTTTAAACACAGTCACTTGGGAGTCTGAGATTATTGAAGTAATATGTATGTAAATATATACATGTAACTTATCCTATTATGTAAATAATCTGGAGCTTCTAGTGCCTGTGGGTTAAAGCAGCATTTAAGCTATTTAATTCAACAGACAGTTTGCCACTTGCCAGCAAAACGGGAGAACAAGACCTCTGGCAAGATAATAGATACATGAAAGATTTGATTGGTTCGTTTTAAAAGCCGTGCTCAAGGGTATTTGACCTTTATGGCTGCGTGCTCAAGGGCATTTTATAGCTAGGACGCTGCTGTACTCAGTTAATACATGTAGCTACACGTGCACCATCATAAAAATAATGCCCTAGAGGTATTGGAAAATTAAAGTTTCAAGGGCCAAGTAAGTGCAGTATGATCTAGACTCTGCTTGGGAGATAGTGCCAATACATGTGTAATAAACCCAACTGGTTCTCCTTACCTTTCAACTCGGGAGGGGGGGGTTATGATTACAGGAACCTCTACAAATATAAAATACATTTTGACGGATGGTACACTTCACCGCGATTTTTTGTGAGTGGTGATCTGGAATATTTTATTCAAACTAAGGCCACATCATGATCACTATTGCCTTATATTGAAAATCATAATAAAAGTGAACAAAAGTTTTTGTTCATTTTTTTCTTCAATTTAGTGAAGATTTAAGATTAAAAACGGACATTTTTAAAATTTTGAATCCCCATATAAATGTCAATATATTGTTTTAGTATAACAGTAAATAAATTTTCTTTCCACAGAATCAAGGTCGTGATTTTTTAGGGTTTTAATGTTCTTTTCATAATGGACAGCTTTCTGAAATTCAGATAATACACATATGAAAAAATCCCCCTTTGTAATAATGTAAAAAGAAATCTTATTTTTTATTCTCTCCTCCCTTTTTTTTCTCACAAAATCTGGCCTCAATCCAACTTATAAAATTCATGTTGCCTAAGGGTTTCTTTGCAGACAGTTGGTTTATGAAGAATTCATTCACACAGAGATTCAATGAAATTTATATAACTTTAATCTATCTTCCAACCACTGTGTAGAATGCTGGCTTGGTGTTCATAACTCAGTATTTTTCCATTAATATGAACAAGTAACCATGCTTAAGCTTCAGGTCCTATTTCACTTCTTCTGGCTTTATATCCTTGTAACATGTTATGGGCAAAATGTGACTAGTAACTTAGATAACAACATCTTATAGTTAACAGTGCAATTGCTTTATATTTTATTTTGAAAGGCATGAGAATGGACAGAAAATATTTAAGTAACATGTCTTGTTACTGCAGGAAAAATTCAAATGTTTGAATAATTACATGTAGTAAGTTGTTGTTGTCTTTGGCGACAATTAATATTACGGAGATGAATAATTATCATTTTGTTACACCAAGTTTTATTAAAAAATTTTCTATCTTTATAAAATAATTATCCTTGGAAAACTGTTTGAAATGAATTTCATGTAATGAACATGTCATTTGAGACAGATAAATGTTTCCGAGACAATCAGATTTTGAAATCAGATTAGTATTACATTTGCACAATTGCTGAATCGAAATCATGAAGCACGGACTAACATGCCAAAGGTGATGAATTTACAGTTTTCCTGAGAACAGGGTATTGTGTGCGGTCCTCTGGCGCTAGCAAAGTCGAAAATCAGTGGTTGCCTGAATAACGTCCCAAAGACTAAACATATATATTGTAATTTGAAAGCATCACTATAAAGACTACAACAGAGGACACCCTTTCCAAGGTCAAATTACCTCCCTTACTAAGCTTTCAAGATGCATGCACTGCCTGTTGTACATGTATGAAAACCAACAGATTATAATTGTCAAATCAATGTTCACATTCATTCTTCAACTCTATTGGAACACATTACATGCAATGGGTTAATACACCGAAACTGAATAAATGGAGTTTGGGTCAGCCAATGATACGATAGAACAGCTGGAATTTTGAGTGAATAACAATGTACGGTTTTAGCACTTTTGTACATGGTAGTATTGACTTCCTCATTAGCGCGAGCTACTGACAAATTTATATTTGTCCAGTAAGGCCATACATTACAAAATATTATAGGTCTATAAAATAATTGCTAGAAATTTCATATAATAGAGTCATGATTATAGGTTAATATGTTCAGATATACTATAATGTCACAATTAGATGCAAGCTGATTATCCACAATGATTTAGTACAAACCCTTTCCCCCATAATATAGTTCTTGGTATCAACTTGGTTAAATTTACCACCTATTCTGGACATAAAACAAAATAACAATTAAACAAACAGTGTACCTTCAATAGGTAACAGTACAGATAACAATTATGCTTTAAACAAAACATTTCTGTTCTTACATCGCTTCTAAAGGTCGTTTTGGGGTTTGAAAGCCAAAAGGCACCCCTAAAAATCGTTTCATTTACAAGGTTTGCAACCCACAATATCCGTGTTAAAACACAAGAACAAAAACCAGTCACTTCAAGCATCTTCAAACCATGAACAGAAAATATAATTTACATATGTTTTTTTGAGAGATAAATAAAAAAAAACACGTGGAGAGGATGGGTGAGTTTCACATTTATCTGGTTAGTGCCATTTCACAAAGTAGTCTCCCCTTATCAATGCACTGTTCAGTTGCAACTCTCTGTCTGTTGAGTTGCCATGCATTTACCAGAACTCACATGTAGATAGACAATGATATCCAGTGTCTTAGCTAGGATTGGAAATCTGCCTGTCATAAATCCCTATGTTGAGGAATTTTGTCTGTCAATATTTTCTATTTTCCTATCTTTACCATGTCAAAATTCAGAATTCCTGCCGGTCATTTGAACCATTTAGTAGAAACCTGTAGACGTGTCTCTAGCTTAGACTGTGATGGTTTCACAACAGCTTTCTGAACCTAGTTTAAAAGACGAGGCTAAATCCATTAATCTGTAATCCTTCCACTTTCTTGTACACACAATAGTAACTGAGTAACCGCAATTTTCACCTGCACCGACAGTTTGACAAACCATACATTTAAATGTATACCCTGAACAGGCTATGCAGGATTTTGGTGATATTTTTTGCATATATCTGGATCAATTTCATACAATTTCCAGACCATGCGTTAAACCAGACATTTGTTTCCCTCCAAAAATAAACATTTTGTGTACATGTTCATGATCGGTTCATTATTGCTGTATAGTGAACTTTGTACAGGAAGAAGGATAAACTTTTTACAAAAACAACAAGCTGATAATGATTCAAGCAATTCCTCACAAAAAAACAAACGCAATCTCACACAGATAACAAAAGTTGGTAACAAAATTTGTTGCTATATCACATATTGTGGAGTAAACAATTTATTAACCGGTGTTTTAACAGGACTGGATTCTCTGTCTCTGTGCAGCAATGACACCATGAGTTTGTTGTAGTAGTTATACAGATGGGCTTTCACCTTGACGATGGTAATGGAACGGATGGACCAGTAGCAGCTGCTGTTGCCGGCAGGCGCACAAAAGCGTCGTCTTTTGCTTGTTGATTTGTGAGAAAATATTTGAAGAATTCATAAACGGACCACGAGATTGCTGTTGAGGGCATTTGATAAACCACACGAGCTTGAAGCCCTCTAAAGAAACCCCTAAATCCCTGAAATTCGTAGACCGTTCGAAAAGCAGCTGACATGCCATTGATATAGTTTATATGTGATCGAGCACATTGTTCTTGTGTGTTGAGAAGTGTTTTACAGACATCGAGTGGCATGGTGATAGACGCGGCCACAGCTCCAGCTGCGGCTCCAGAGAAGATATGAGACTTAGGGTTATACTCTCTGTCACTGTTCAACCACTCTTGCATGAATTCATAAGTCACAAAATGAATACTTTGGAATGGAATATTCATTGTCAGTTGAGTTGTGTAACTTCTATAAAAAGCTGCCATGCCTTCTTCCTTCCAAATCGTGTTAAAACAATGAAGGCATGACCTGTACGGGCTTTCATAGACCTGCATTCTCTGCTTGATTACTGTACATCACACAGGATATGAAAGAGATAGAAATACAGAAATTATTATTGGATGACATTAATGTATCTGAAGCCGGCAGCAAAAAGATTCTGCATCACTGTAAATAACCTTAAATTTCAATTTGGAATAAGCAAAAAGCAAATGTATGTTTTCTGAACAATTCTGATGTTTTGTAACCAAATAATGTGCCCTCTCATGCTCAATTTATTAGTTCTTATAATAATTTCTAAAGTTATAATTCTAAAAAGAAGATTTAAGGTGATTTCAAAAGCGTAAAAAAGCAATGCTTGATTTGATTGATTGGTGTTTTACGCCGTGCTTAAGGGTATTTCACCTATATGATGGCAGTGTATTCCAACAATAATTTACACTAACACCACCAAGATGTGAAGCATTTCAATAATGTTGGAAAGTTAAATTTTCCTCCAGTGCTAAGAAAAGACAGCATTGCCACTCGTCAAACTGCCCTTAGCCAGAGGGCAAAAACCAATGCAATGTATGTCATTTATGGCTCAAATGAAACCAATTATTGACGCAAATGTTTATTTTTGACTGGAAATGGATTGACCTTGTTTATAACTCTGTTGTATTATGGAGTTGTAGCACTGTAAAACTTGGCTGGGACCATTATAAATTTGACCTGGGTAACAGTCATCTAATGTAGCAGTGTTTATTTTTGATTTGGGTTTAATGCCAGGGTATTTGAACAGTGGATTGTCCATTGCAAACTGTTCTTTGCATAAGTACAATGGAAAATATGGAGGCAACCTCATAAAACCATCCGCCTGATTGCTGGAACTACATGTACATCTTGTGACTCGTTTATACACCTGTGTGTGACAGATGGACTGGAACCCATCAGCGGTACATCGAAGTAGGATAAGTCGACGGACACCCGAAGCACTGAACCACAGCCATGGGCCATATTTAGCAGGGTAAAATTGTCTGATTAACAGAAAACAGAAAGTGAAAGCATTAGTAACTGACCATCAGCAGGGTTCATCACTGCATCATGGAGTAAAGTGGCCACACAACCCGCAGCCCCTGACAACAGAAAAACAAATCTTTAAACAACAATTCTGTATATAAGAGAGCTAGTTATTGATTCAAAACATTAATAACAAAACATATTTATAAAGTAGGTTAGATATTTATAAAACCTTCACACATTCACATTTAACTCCATATTTTGAATTATCAAAGCATACATTATAATGTTTGTCTGATCAGGGTTTAACTTGATTTGACAGTGAGCCAGTCCAATGGGGGAGGTAGCACTTAGGTCACTGCCAACAACCAATCACAGGACAATGATGATCATAAAATAAAAACACCACAACTGATCCACATTGAACTGCACACTAGCAATGACTTATTTGAATGTGTGCAGTTTTATTTTATTTGATCTAAATATCACTATTTAATATCCTCATAATATCACTGCATGTATTCAAATATTACTACACACAAACCTTGCCACTGAAAATGTTTAAAATAATTAACTAACTGTACACCATCCAATTAATGATAGTTTAATTTGTGTTTTACGCCATGCTTTAGGTAATTACACTTATATGTAGCGTGTCAGCCCAATGAGAGAAGGAAACCACCCTAGACACCACTGGTAACAAACAAAGTCAAGACAGGGAAAATCATAAGTCTTAGACACAATACAAAGACTTCACAAACAAATAGGCTTCATGATGCCCCTTAACTCCGAGAGCCCCAGGGCAACAGGAAATTCCATCCAAATCGCCAACTGCAAGTTATTGTTGAATAAAAGCAGGAATTTAAATTTGTGGTTAATAAAACAAACTGCCCATTTCAGTTCAAGTCGGGATGCTCACCATAAGCCAAGTGGCTATTGGCTTGTCCTCCACTAAACACAGCTTTTAACTTCTCGTAACAGGCGAAGTAAAGAGCATGAGCTGGTCCCGCGCCACCAACCACCGCATTAATCCCCCGTACTGTGTTTTTGAGACCCTCGTAACGCATTATCTTAGAAAGAGCATCTGGTACGTTCCTGTAGTTAGCTCGTGGGTTAGGCACCAAACACTGCATTCGAGTCTGAAACAACAACAACATTCAACAGTCAATTCAGTGAAAATATGTAATTCTTTCATTGGTGTTTAATCCTAAGTGGCTCAAGAGTATTTTTTTACCTATGACAGCGATGTACTTCAAAAATGAAACACTGTTTTTCTGTTTGTAGTAAGATGTTTGTTTGTTTGGGGTTTTTATATCGTACTCAAGGGTATTTCACTTATATGACTACGCGCCAGTCCAATGGGTGAAGGAAACCACCCTTGACATCACTGGCAACAAACAAAGACAAGATGGGACAAATACAGGACAATAACAGGACGCAATACAGATACCACAAACAGATCAGCTTCATGTTCGCTTTTAACTGTCAGAGCACCAGGGCAACATGAAGCTCCCTCCAACCACCAACTTTTGTACTAAGAAACGACAATATGAAGAAATGATAGTATGACTACAAAACAAACTGTGCTTAACCAACTTGGCTGTCAAAATATGTATGTTTGTTTGATTGGGGTTTGAAGTCAGACTCCAGGATATTTTACTTTATATGATGACAGATTGTCCAATTCACACTATTACTTAACGAAATTATTTATGGTGGAAAACCAGAAGAAAAACTCAAAAAACCACCCCCGCGATTATGTCGGCCACATTGTGTGACTCTCTCATAAACCTACCAGGGGTGGAATATATACATTTGCAGGATTTGAGATTGTCCTGTAAAGTTCCCAAGAATTTAACATTGTGTTAAATGGCTGGCAGGACCAATTTGCAAAAATGTCTGACAAAATATTTTCAACATTTCCACCCCTGGTTGACAGACAGACTCGATCCACTGAACAGTACATTGAAGTTGGATTAGTAAGTGCACACATGAAGTAAATATGTAAAATTTAATATAAAACAACTTTCTGCTTGTTCTTCTGCCATGTCTGTATAAGGATCGTCTTGGGAGTCAAAATTTCCATGAGCTCTGTCAGGCATGTTATAAACAAACCCTGTTATTCCCCTCATGTTTGTTTAACACAGACATGTTTGATTGATTAGGGTTTAACATTGTACAGAAGGGTATTTCACTTTATCCAAACCATGAAAGAACCTTTTCAAAACATTTTGTTTGGTTAACTGGGGTTTACTAAGCACAATATTCACTCTTCCTCACTTAAATACCCTGGAAAACTGAGAGGAAACCTCATAATGATAAGCATCCGATAATTGCCAAAGTCTTTAAGAACACTCCCTCATATACCGGAGGTCGACAAGAGGGACTTCAACCTGTTAGCCGTACATTGAATGAATTATTTTTCTGGTGTGCCAACCACTGAACTATGGCCCCACAGCATAAAGCAGGTCTGGGCTGTAATCTTTTCTGGCATAACCTTAAAATCGGTCCTCTAAAATTTTGTGTAATAACGTAACATTTGTATTTTCCCCTGGTGTGTTAGTGTTTTATATATATATTTTGAATAAATGAAGAGAGAAAAGTTTGCTTGCCTCCACCGGGAATCGATATTTTATATATATAAATGTGCATTTGTGAAAAATAAAGCAAAATTGCTTTAAAATACAATCTTCATTGATTATCGGAGGACAGAAGTTGTCAAAATCAGTAGCAAAATTCAAATTTAGACGAAGACTACAAACAATTTTGGAAACCTATAAATCGGTCCTCTTAAATTAAGTATGCATAACCATCGGGAGACCCCGTTTTGTCCGTTCTCAACAACAACACAGGCCGCTTAAGGAATGACTCCTAACACCATCGGGTCATGTTATCACATGTCTAAGTTCAGAGAGCACACGGACACAGAAAATTCCATTAACCCACTGGCTAGTGAATTCAAACCAAAAATTTAAAAATTTAAGGACAATTTACTTCAAGAGCAAGACAATGGAAAACAAGTTTTTTGCATATTTTTAGGCTTGTAAATTTACAGATTACGAATAAGATCTGTTTAAATCAAATCTTTTGAAACTTGACACTGTAAAATGTCTTGATTGGCCTGTTATAATCTGGGTGTTTTTGTTTAACTAAGTTAAGCTTATTTAACTGTTTTAATTCTGCCTGTACTTCTAATCAAAATTCATAGAACCACTTCTAAGCCTTAAAAGCATATCGCGCTGTGGATGTGTACACAAATGTCTGCCAAGAAGTCATTATGCATTCCCCATACATGTACATCTACGTCACAACTTCGATTTTAAATACTATTGCCCCTAGTGAGAAGATCTTAATTGGTGTGATACCTTAAAATTATGTCTAACATATTTGTTTGTCATAATTTAACACAAATAGCTTTATTCAATAACACAAACAACCACAACAGACCGAAAACACAATGGGTGTTCCCTTGTAATGTACATGATAACCATGGTAACCACAGGCATGACAAACTATAACATCTCTATTTATGATTAACTTCAACTTTGTATTCATAAAAAAAAAAAAAAATTAAAAATGGTGAATCAATAATAGCAAAAGTCACAACTACAAACTATGGTGAATGTGTTTACCAAGTTTAAATAAAGATACATTTAGCCAAGACTTAACATTTTTTTTTCTCGAGTTTTTATCTGCACAGACTCTGGACAAATTAACCTTGGCCATACCATATTACGACCATGTCACCAATTTCCATCGGGCGTATAAAAATAAACACTCAATTATGAATATACGATACATAAAAAGTTTAACGGAGATTTGGGAAAATTGCACTTTTCTTTTAATCAATAAAATTGGAAAAGATGGAGACTAAAATAACAGATTATTATATAATTTATCTAAACTTTCTACTGACAAGTTAAAAATCCAGAACACACTGGGACAATTTTAGAAATGAAGTTAGATTTATGGACAGCCAGATGTTACTTTCCACATAACTCAGTTAAAAAATGACCTAAAATTTGGACAATTACATGCAAGGAAATAGTCTTCTGCATGATTGTCATAAACAAGTCATTCACAAGATACTGGCATCTAAACTGATTGATTGATTAGTGGTGAATGTCGTGCTCTAAGGTTTCTCACTTTTTCGTTTGGGGTCGTTATGCTGCACTTAGGGTCCTCTCAATAATAATGGTGTGCCTGTTTCCCCGAGTACATTGCAGGAGGATCAGTAGTCAGACACACGAACCACTGAACCACGGCACATCTAATAAATTGAACAAAATAGCTGAAATCTCAACTATGAGATGTGATGACAATTTAAGTGTTATGTTTAGGGTTATTGTTAGGGTTAGCGGTTAGGTCTAGGCAGGGGTTGAAATGTTTTAAAATTTCCACCTGTCCTAGGAGACAGGGGTAGTTTTATTTTCTACCTGTCCCCTGTCAATTTCTACTTGTCCTCTTTTTTTGGTGTGTAAAGTAAAATAGGGCCTACAGTCACTTGGATGCAAATTAAGGATCATATTTATTATTTTCAATATGAAAACATCAATGTTTGAAATGTCACTCTGGTGATTCATTGAGCAAAGAATAGGTGAACACACTCATCTTTTTTATCAATTTACACAGAATTAAAAAAAACATTAATTCTTTGTTAAAAATAACCTGTCGCTGGAGACAGGCGGATTTTATTTTCACCTGTCGCTTGTGAAAATCCACTTGTCAATGACAGGTAGACAGGCAACATTTCGACCCCTGGTTGTGCAAATGCAAATTATTTCAATTTACGAAGCGTTTGCATCAGAGCAGGAGATCGGCATTGTGATGTTCATATACAACAAGACGGCACTACCTAAAACACGTTCTGGCCATATGTCTACGTTCCAAAATACGTTCTTTACATTTATGTACACGAGTAAAATTAGGCCTTTTTTTTGGATTCCTGGTGATCCAAGCTTTCATTTTATATATCACATGACTAATTTTGATGAACATTTAGCAATAAATATGTTTAAAAATTGGTCACTCGTCTGTGGCTGTACAACTGGAGACGTCACATGTGACCTACTTTTCTGATGCATCGCGAATTTCTTGCTTTGTGGAACAAACTCTGTAAATCTGTTTGCTAGTCAGATTGAGATCTTCTTTGTAGCAACTTACAGAAGTTTTCAGTAGATATTACATTGAAATTAAAGTTACAACACTATGTACGCACCTAGCAGCTTTAGCCTAATGACAAAAATTGGGCCCTTAATAATAAACCGCACTTCAGGCAATGAAAAGAAAAAAAAAAAGAAGAAAAGAAGAAAAAAAACAAATTCCGACTGACCGACTCGACTTGCCGAATCTTTACTTGTTACCCGAAACAAACAGAATATTAATTTTCGCTTTATCTAAACTGAATAAGCTTGAGTGAGCCTCATTTTTTAAACATTTGTTTAGAACGATTTTAGTGGATGTTTTTTGTCTGTCTTACCATGGAAAATCATATAAAAATTAAAGGAAATATCTTTCAAAATTCTAGGGGGAATTTTTAAAAGTCAGACACCCTTTTGGTGCCACATGTTTGTTGTATATGATGAGCAGTTTGTCAAGAGGAAGCAAGTCATGGATGTTTTGAATACTCTGAGTGAAAATATTACTAGCTTAATTCCTGGAACTACAAATTTTCATTATAAAAATAAACACAGCAGCAACAATGAATGTGATAATCCAGGGCTTCATAGACATCAGTTTTTATCGCCGAAATTCGGGGATAAAAAATAATAAAAAACTGAATATACAATGTAGACTGCCAGAAACTAAAAAAATAGGACGTTTTCAGAGTAAAAAACTGAATGTCATTTTTGGTACCATATGTAAAAAGGATACAATTTGGTGTTATTGACCGATAATTAGTAACGTATACAGAGGGTTGTTAGTTTTAAAGGGTTTGTAGCAGCAATTTACGCAAAATTAGGGGTGAAAATTATTTCTAACTTTTGTCGGAATGGTTAAGGAAGAAACACATGTGCTCATCATGATGGGTCAGTGAACTATAACTGAGATAAACAGGTAATGGTTGCCGTCCTATCCCAATTGGGATATGATATGCCAAATGGGACATAATATCCCAATTCCTCCTTGTGCCTAACCTGCTTACACCTTTTTTGCATTGGGAAAAGTACGAGTCCTCCTTCAAAGAAAATGGCTAGTCCGGCAGACCTAGCCGTGATTAGAGTCCGAAAATGCTTTGTAGAATAGGCACCTATAGGACTACCGACTATTTCTGTTGTTGACCACAATCAGGCATATTTTAACAACTATAGGGATACACACAGGACGCCCGTTCAATGCTTACATGTAAAATGTCAATTCAATGTCATCTAAAACAGGACGGGGTCAACAGGTTACGGTACATAGCATTCAGTGATAAATGTGGACAATGACGAAACGTACTACAAGAGGTTTTTAAAAAACATACCTGACAACGACACACAACATCTGCCGACGTTGCCAACATGTCCACCACTTTGCCTTTCCCTTCGTCGCCCCATTGGGCACCTAAAACAACCGTCACTGGCCTCGCGATCGTTTTTCGTGCCCTTTTCACCGGCACCGTGCCATTTACGTGTGCTGTTGTTGCTGCCATTTTTGTGAAGTGAACGGTGTGGGAATTGCGCATGCTCTCTTATAGGCCCTCAGCAATATGGCGGGAGATTTTATGATTGGATGACTGCACGTTTTATTATGTAGACATGTTATGCGAAAAATAAATATCTACAGCTGATCCCAATCAGTTATAAATCCTAATCCCTCCTGATTTGAACAAACCAGTCCAAACCAAGTCCAAAACAACATGTAGAGGATTAAGAGCGTGTTTGATTGACACAGCATTGTTTACAAAGTCTGCACATTTATGATTTTTGTGTGTTTTAGAAAGTGAATATTAACAGTATTTTCGTTATAGGCTATATTGGGATTACACTTTCTTAGTTTAAACAGATTCTAGTTTTAAAAAATGCGTCAGGTTGAAACCCGTCCGGGAATCGAACCCACAATCGAACTACATATTGATCAGCCAATACGTTTAAACATAAGCCTACTCAACTGTTGTAACGAGACGAGATCGGATTTGCTTTGGTCGATTTGGGGGCACCTATATACGGGCAAGCAAATTTTTCTCTCTTCATTTATTCAAAATATATACGGGGAAGATTGTTTGTATTGGAATGGGTGCTAGATTATGGTCGGGATGTTTTGATGCCACTGAAACTCACAAACCAGAGTTATAGGGATACTATAGGTGGTGTTTATATAACTTCTGGTAATCGTATAAAGTTGGACAATAAAAATAAGTTGTCGGCGCAATAGAATAAATATTTTAAATTACGGTAGTGCCTATATGTTGTACATCTAAAATAAGTGTATAAGTAAGGCTATGGACAATTAGGCCTACAGTTCGCTAATCTCCGTGTCCGTGAACCGATGGATAGCTTGTATCAAACCATTCATACTTTTTTTTTTTAATTTAATTACAATTAACTTGTTTGTAAATAGAAAAAATGTGGCATGGGGTTGTAATTTAAACAAAATGTAGATCAGATGAATGTCCGTGAAGTGTGCATCCGTTTCCCTATACAATATATTCCCGATTTAAAAAAAAAAACAATAGGGTAAAGGGAAACAGGTGCTAGCTTCAGATGATATCAGCAACTATATATTGAAGCAAATTCCAAAGAAAATCTACCAAGTTATCTCCCATCTCCAGAATGCTCACGTTACATTCGAGATCAGTTTAGTCTGTGAATGAACTTGTTTGTTTTGGGGAGGTAGCTTTCCAATGGGGGAACCTCTGACTACCC